>PPHD01015638.1:0-15984 GCA_002909625.1 Bambusicola thoracicus
TGCCATTCAGTGGACAGCCTTCAGTTTTGTTGCTGTTTCAGGGAGCTGTGAAAGAGTCTGAGAAGAGAAATACCTGTTTAGTAGGATTTAATTTTGAGTTTATTTCTCAAAAGTTGTATAGAATCAGCAATTGTAGTTAGAGCCATTTTATACAGAAGCCTGTGTGAGGTAAGGGCCTGGCTTTTGTCTTCTACATCTTCACTGTTAAAATAGTAAGAGGCTGGGGAGCAAAAATGTAAGCAAGCAGAGCAGAATCAAAATGACCGTGATAGTTCCATGTCTTCCCAATCTCTTGGCGTGTTGGAAGGGGGAGTAGCAAAATGGTACAGTTGGAGAGCGAGTAAGGAAAAAACCTCTTCACAGAATTACCAGGGGTCAGGAGGAGCTATCAGTCAACCAGAAGCTAGAAAGGGCTCAGGATTTGGTGATGCACTGCTGCTATTGTGTTCTGATGGTGACTGGACTGTCACTCCTCCCATAGGGCATCTCTGTTTTTTCCAATTGGCTGATGGCTTTGTTAGGGCCTTTGCAAGGGGTCTGTAGGGTGGATGTGCTTAGTAGGTTCTTCTATTTTGTGCAGCTGCTAGGCAAGTGCCTATTCCTGCCAGCCCACCAGACCTTAATGTGATTTCCATTTCATCTGATGAAATTCTATTTTCACCGTCACCAGCAACTATAGAAATGGAGGACAGAAACCTCCTCCATGTTCTGTCATTTGTGTAGTTTTTCATGTGAAATCTTGTTCCTACTTGAATTATATTCTAGCTACACACTGGAAAGCAAGCTGTTTCTTGAGCTGTGATCAGCAAACCAGTAGCTATTAAGAGAATTATGTTCTTAAAGCAATGCCACTTTATTCCTTACCATGAGTAATGTGAGGCCTGATGCTGATTCTTGCAATGCTTTCCTGGTGTTTTTATTTCTATGCTAAGCCTTTTTCCCAAGTGTCTTCAGTAGTAATACAGAATGGGTTTGGTATGCATGCATGTTTCGCAAATAGCTTTTTTCAACTTTCAGAAGAGCACTCTAACGTTAGGAAGTGAATGCATGCCTGTTTCTTAACCTTCACCGTCTTCCTGTTCTTCCATTGCAAAACAACTCACTTTCTGAAGCTCTCTGTGTATTCATGGAGTGTATGTTCAGTTTGATCTGGCTGATGAAAACCAGTTGTAGCGTGGGAGCTCTTCAACTGTGTTAGTACAGAGCTGTGCCTCTTCTAAGCGTCCTTCTGAATCTCTTCTGAGTATCCTGGAAATAACAACAGTTCCATAGTGGTTTTCATGCATGTGGGAATTTACAACGTGGTTGAAAATAGGAGACCTAGTTAGGTTGTTCTTATGTAGCGAGTTGCGATCACTGGTTTATTTTTTGCAGTTTTTCCACAGAGTTATGTGGTAAAGGTACTTCAAGTGTCAGGATAGAAAATCCTAGTAAATAGCACAGCTCTCCCAGAATCACAGTTTCCATTGCTGTGTTTTCTGTTTCTGTTAACAGTAAGGTTCGGTTCGTAGAAAAACTTCTTTTGCAGATTATTTTTTCCCACTAGGTTTCCCAAAGCAGCTGCCAGTGTCCTGTTATAATACAGTCTAGTTCATCAGTATTGAAGATTACTCTTCTGAATTTCTAGAAGCATCAAATTATTCCTTTCTCATTGTATATGAAACCAAGCAAATATAGTAAAATACAGTCAATAAATTATTAACCTGACTCTTAGCAGCTTCCTCAGTTGCCTTTGTGTAGTTCACAATAGCATAAGATCACATGCTCTGCATTTCATAGCAGCAGAACTTCTGAGGTGGATAAATGTTCTGAGCTGAATCCACCTTTAGGGAAATGTTCTCCAGGAAGATTGTTGTAACTCTGGGTATAGAGATGCCAAAATTTAAGATCTCAGAGTTCTTAAACTGTTGCCCACTTGAAATTATCCCACGCTTTCTGTTGTTTTGCTGTTCTGACACCTTTGTGATCACACCTTTTGATATGAGTATAGCACCTCCCCAAGTTCCAGCTGCCTCAGGTATTAGTGCTAATATTCCCAAGCATTTCAGTTTCTTTCAGAATTTGCACAGCATGCTTGACTTATCTGAAATTCATAAATTCATAGCACACAGAGCTAGGAAGAGTCATGGTGATTAAACTCTTCCACAGCATGAGGCAGAAAATCTCACCCTGTGATTTCTTTAACCAGCTCCATAATTTCTAGTTCAACAAAACTATGTTTTTTTAGAAGGTAGTCTGATTTTTTTTTTTTAAATTCTAAATAAAAGTATTTATTGTACTCTGTAATCATTCTTTTCCACTAAATTATTTCCTAAGTGTCAGGGTGTTTTTTTCCCCCCCGTTTTCTGATATTAGCATAATTCCTCATCATGTGCTTGTGGTTGCTGTTTAATTAGGTTGATTTGATATTAAATGAAATAACTGTGGGATATATAACTCTTGTGCATGCCAGTTTCATGAGGTAAATTTAGGTACTTTAGGATCGAGTGCCAAGTGTTGTCCTGATGCCAAATAAGGCATGGTATTTCATGGAAAATAGTGCCTATGTTGTGACTGAAAGAGTATTTCCTTTCATGAAATAATCATGGATCAAAAGCAAGCTCTTTGTTATCTTTTTTAGCTGTGGAATTAGCTGCTATTGTATCAAAACCAAAAGAAATTATTTTAGTGAAGAAATGTTAGTTTGTTTAGAACTAGTATAGAAGCCACTACTTTTCTGAAAAATGAATTTAAGAGCCTTCATAAGAGAGAAAACTATGGTGAATGGGCACTGTTTATTATTTTCATTAAATTCTGAACCATTTCATATTGATGTATTCAGGAAAGTGGAGTTTCAATTATGCCTAATATGTATCCTTGACTTCTTGGAGAATCTCTGGCTCTGGGTTTTCACTCTCAACCTTTTCAAATAGTGAAAGAAGCCTGGTAAAAAGGTATGGAGTTCACACAGGAACCTTCTGGGATTCAGAATGTAGGTGCAGTGATTGTGTACAAAAACGGATGGCAGCAATAGTTCTGCTTTCATTCTTTCCACTTCAGTCCAATCCTAGCAATTCCATCTTCGCTCTTACTTTACTGGAGGATTCTGGGCCGAACATATCCAGCCAAGAGTGAAGAGCTGAGTTAGACTGTGGGTAGGGTATGTCTGTGAAATAGTCAGATGATGAATTTCTGCTAAAATGAAAAATAAGGTGCTCAGTGCTTTGGGATTTTCATTGCAGAATTAAATTTGTGTCCTAATTTCTCATGGTTCCAGTTTGTTAAAAAAAATTAAAATCTTGAGTAGACTATGATAGGAGCTATTTGTAATCCTTGAAATATTAAACTCCAGATGTCTGTTCCGTTCTATTTTAGTTTGTACACCTCATTATTACACACATTCACAATACAATTGGTCAGAAACGTATTTTACTTCAGTCAAATAGTAAGGACAGCCACTTTTCTATCCTTATTGCTCACTGTGAATTGGAATGATGCAAAGATGCTCTCCTCTAGGAAGGCATTTGTTGGCTTTTTATTGTCATAGTATTTATATACGGTGTGAGTTTTGGTTTTCAAAATTATTGTTATTTTTTATGGCAGGCTTCTTTTGTTTTTCTTGGCCTTTAGTCTGACTACAGTGCTTGTGAGTAACAAACCCATCTTCTGGGAGAAGAGAATGTCACGTTGCTTTCTGTTAATGGTGACTTCTGCAATTTTACTTGGCTCTGTGTGAACAGATTCATTTGTGATAGAAATAATAGGGTGGATGTGTACTTTAGCTACAGCTTATCTGAATGGCACAGCGCCATGAGACCAGTAAACTCTTTAGAAGGGCTACCTCCATTTTTTCCAGTGTAGTTTTTATCTGATTGTAGCACAGCTGTTCAGCAATTTTGCTTCCAACAGTGATGATCAGGAGTGACTTGCATGACATCCAAGTTACTTCCATGAGATGCATAGTGCTCATGTTCTATAGATGATGCTGCCACAAGTAGAACAGATTTTCCAACAAATGCAAGTCTTCCTACACTACTGGAAATACTTGTCTGGTTTTGTGGGGGGGACATGTGGAAATTGTCACTTGAAAGGTTTAAGGTGTTTGGTGTTATTTTTGTTTTTCAGTCCTCTGGATGTCTAGAAATCCCTCATTTCTCAATGGGCGTTAATTTTTAACAGTGACTTTGCAGGGCATAGAAAGTGATACCTCAAATCTGTAGCACATGTAGGATTTGGAAATCTAAATGGAACAAACAGGCATTTCACAATATTAGTATTATTTACTTTTCAGTAGAAAAAAACTGCACACATACTTTTATTAAGTGCAGACAGTGAAAAATGGAACCATAATGTGTGTTGTCATAAAACTGGAAAAAGTGAATAGAAGGAAATACAAATTGGCAGAATGCAGATTTAGAATCCCAGTTAATGAATCAACCATTTGCTTTTTCCAAAGTCATCCGAACATGTCACAAATTTGATGTGAATCAGTGCTTCAAGGTTGAGCAGTGTGCTCCTTACAGCTTGCCCTGCCGGAATAAAGTCCAGGTCTGTGCCTAGCTTGTTTAGCTGCAGGGCTACAGGAGTTGATGCACAGGGACACGAGTTCACAGAGAACTGATATTTGCATAGTTTTACAGAACAGAAGGTTGATCTTGTTCAGATGGAGTATCTATACTGCCTTTATGGACTTCAAAGGAGGTCCCCATTCATCTGTCACTTTCTCCAGCCTACTGGTAGAATAGGAGAAAAGTCCTTAGGAATTTGAGATCAACTTTTGTAGGCATTTATAGTTGTTGTGGTTTTGTTCTCTTAACCTTGCCTCACGGCGGTTCATGATGGGGACTAGCTGCTCTGGTTCTCCCCTGATCTCGTTTACCAAACATGTGGCAGGTGAAAACAAATACCAAAGTTGGTATAATTTTACGCTGTTGTCTTTATGTGGAAAGCCTGGCTTTGGAAAGGGTATGAGAATTCTTGGTCTGTATGTTGAGGGGAAGCGTGCTCGCTTATTTTTCTGTGTAGTTGAATGAATATACCTGAGCCTTTTGGCTTTTGCAATTCACCAGCAGACTCACAATGAAGTTTCTTCCCCAGAAATGCAGCCGTTGCAAATGACTTCATGTTCAGTCTCTTTAATATAAGATGCCCTCATACATTTCTTTTGGAATCAATTCATATAGTTCCTTTTGTACTTCAGAACATCTCTTGTCAGTGGTCTATTTGTGTGGGTTTTTTTCTAAGTAATGCTTCTGGTGTCCTCAGATAACAGAACTTAGTAAAGAAAACTTTCCATTCATAACTTTCTTTGAAGGAATGGCACAAACACTTCTTTGTAAAGAGTGAAGAAGTGTTGTGCTGTAATTTGTCCAAGCTGCTGTCTTTCTCTCCAGTCTAATGACTGCAAACATTGGCCATGCAAGGAAGACTCTGAATGCAGGAAGTGCTGTTTCACATTTATTCCTTATGATACTTTCTGGATAAAGTCAGTGCTGAAGACCATTTGCCCTTGCTTCCTAACAGCCTTATGTCCATCAGTACAGTTGCTGCTGTTTTTTTTTTGTTCTGTAGCCTTCCTTGCTGCTGCTACTTCCTCAAAACGTGGTGAAGAACATGTCCTTTTCCCTAACTATTACTGCAGTTTGTAAGGTCTTGGATCAGGTTTGTCATTCTCTTGCAGAAATACCTGCAATGATATTGCTACCAGCACCCTTGTGCACATGAGGTCAGGACTGCAAAGCCCTTAGCCCATTACATTTGTCCAACTGAGCTCTTTATGGGGATATCCCCAAAGGCTCGATGTGTATTGGCTGTCCCTGTTCCTCTTAGACCCCACAGATCCTTCATGTGAGCAACAGATGCAGAAGTTTTCAGATGAGCTATTAAACTAATTTTGTGTATTGCTATTGTGACTCTAATTAGAATCTAGTTTTCAAGAAAAGGAAGGAGATGACTTCATGAGACGAGTGCTGCTGGTTGTCCCAGCAGATGAAGAGGTGCTTCACTACCAGACGGCTGTTAACTAGTTTGCTCAGGTAAGGATAAGCCTTACCTGCTCAACACTTTCAGCTGAAGAGCAGTTGAAGACAGAGTGCATCTACTCATAACTGGCTCTGCGGATAAGCATGATATACACTGTGTATCTGGAGTTTACACACCTCGTATCAGGAGAGGTTGAATGAGATAATGTGATAAGTCACTTAGGCTGTGTCTACGTGACACAGTACGACGTCATGTGGATGTATCACTGAAATTGCTGTGCAAGTTATCTCAGGAGCTGCACAACTGAAAAGTAGATTATATTAACTCATGGTTTGTGTGATGTGCCTAGGCTGTTTCAGATACCCAAGTCAGCTTAGGTACTTCATTTTCTACTTTTATTGTCGAGTATGAAGTGCATGAGAAGAATCTTTTTTCAAATGCTTTCGTAGCATTCAGAACCTGTAAATGGTAGAGCTCCAAGTTATGGTGAATCTCTGTACTTAGCCTAAACAAAATGTGGCCAGATACTTTATAAGTAACATAAGTCTACAAATAAAGAAAATAGCATTTATGTACATGCAAAGCTGCAAATCTACTTCTAGCTTTAAAACTGAACTTCTCATTTATTCAGTAAAGACTGATAAAATTATGATTTTTTTTTGTCTGTTTAAAAAGGTGTCTGTATGAGTAATGTGTTTACTGAAGTAGTTCCTTGACTGTTTCTCTGCTAAGAGATGGTAGGAGGTTTTTAAAATAAGTGTTGACCTCATCAGTGTAACACTGACATAAGTTAGCAGCGTGAGATTTCTTATGTTTTGATTCTGTATACTTTGTTAGCAAATCTATGCCTGCTGTTACCTATCATCTGGACTCTGTGTTTTAATAACTCAGGGAATACCCTTTTCTGAAAGCCTCTACATTTTATTTAATTCTAACTGTAAAATCTATTTCAATTTGATTTTTCCTAGAGAGCTCCTTAAGTTTTTCATCCATCTCTCTCAATACTGGACAATTGCAATTTTTTTTTCTGTGTAACATCATAGTTATATACAGAGGGAACTCAGATATGAGTCCACTGTGTAGATAATCTGTAACCATTTTTGAGTAATTCTAACAGTCACAAAGGTATTCCCCATTTTTACAGTTTCAAGGACAATTACTGGGAAAAATAAAAATTCTATTTAGCAGGAAAACATAAATGACAAACTGTTATTCTTAGAGATGTAATTAATATATGAACTGGTTTGGAACAGCTGACAGTAGATTACTCACTCTAGTTTTCACTTGCTATTTATTGTCTTTCTAAATAAAATGCATGAGTGATCAAAGTTTAATGAATTTGATAGTAGAGTCAGCTAAGCAGAAGTAAAAATATAATAAATCATAATTTTTAACATACACAAAATACATTTTTTCTCTCGTGCCTGAGGAGCCAAATGGTCACCTTGTGTATTACTGAGCAGTCGGTGTGAATGCTTCAATGTTACTAGAGGTTTGCTTTTTAAAATTGAGCAAATTGGAAGCGTTTTTATCAACCACTTGGTTATTTTCCTGGACTAACACATGAATCAGACTCTTATTCGCAATGTTTGTGGCTGCACTGTGTTGAGAAAGAGCATACATGCATTTCTTTTATCATCCATACCTTTGTTGAACGCATTTTTTGCACAGAGAATGTTACAAGTGCAAACTGCTTTTAGGCTGAAATCGGGAGCGGGCTTTACTGCTTCTATTTGTGGCTCCTTTGAGCAGCCAGTTGCCTAGGAGATCACTGGCAAAACCCCAGCAACTACTTACACCACGTTAGCCTATAAAGTAAGCGCTGCAACAGATCTAGTGACAATCATTAGACACTCCCTGAGAAAACACCCTGGAGGTTTTAGAGGGGTTTATATTTCTACCACCTGTTTCATTGTCACATCTGCTCTTTAGCAAACAGAATGGGAAATGTTTATGATCTCTTGATAAATACGATAATATTTGTTTTTTTCCCCCAATACAAGCGATTGATGTCTATTAAAAACCATTTCTTTTCCTGCCTCTAGTAATCCTTCTTTGTGTCAGAGATAATCAGCAGCTGTCTAATAAGATTAGTTAACTTCTGTGATTAGCGAGCTCAAACCCTGTGCTTTTCCCTTTGCAGGTAAGTGAATGTGGCACTGAGGCATCCCTATCTACATTATTATCACTTTCTTTGGCTCTTAATTCTGGTGCCAATTTATGGAATGAAAACAATAAAGACAATAGGAGAATGCTGACATGCAGGTACTGTGGATACTATTGAAGTATATATTCTGAGGAAGATGGTAAGTGGAATGTTTTACATCTTCACATGCACCATGATAGCATTTTTACTAATTTGCAGCTGACATATCCAGCAGCCTGTTGTGCTCCTGGAAGCAGTTCTTTGGCACTGCTGAAGGGAGGATAAAATGGGAACTGCTTTGCAGGATTGATGGATATTAGTTTTCTGTAGATTTTATTTATTTTAACCCCCCCACTCCTCCCTCCTAGATTGCAGGATCTTTGCACATGCTTCTCTTAAAAGGTTCTTCTCCTTTGGATTTGAGCATTTCAGCTTAGAAACCAGATATCATTTGGGGAGATATTCCAGAGTCGTGTAATTAAGCACAGATCCTCAAACTAGGACGAGAGGTATACAATCAGAAATGGATACTGTGCACTGTGTTGAAAATTAGGAGTTTTCAGCAGAGCATGTATCAAGAAAACATTCTTTGAACAATCAGAGGTTTGCAATTAAATCTAATTTGAACAAGATAATTGCATTACTTTTTATAAATTGGAAATTAGTCAGGTTTTACAGATACTTAATTGTGCTCCAGGAGATGCACAATGCAAGGGAGACTTTCAGTGCAATGGAAATATACCACTGTGAACTAAGGTTTAAAATAAAAATGGGAGAAGGAGCTTGTTCATCTCAGTGTTATGGCAAGGGGAGTTTCAAGTGAGCTCAGTATTATGCAACACTGTCAGAGAAGGTAAAAATGCGTCTTACATTCTAAAGCAGCACCTATTAGTGGTTTGACATATGAGTTTCTTTGAACAGATGTACTCCTTATAAACAAGGGCCGTTACCAGGATCTTGTTTTAAATGCTGTATTTTTCATGAAATATCTGTAGAAGCATTGAGTAACTGACTTTAAAAGGTAATGTCCCTTTTAGTCCCTGCTCAGAGATACTAAGGTGTTTCAAAATATTCTCCAAGGGACAAATTACTCCTCTTCTTCCTCTGGGTACGTGAACCTCCAACTGCTCTTTGTATTTTGCTCTTGTGGAGGACCCCAAAACCAGTCTACTCTCAAGTCTGATGTTTTCTGTACAGTCTAGTGGCAGTGCCAAATGAGATTTCCTGATACGTTCAGAAGGTTGAAGGAAGCTCCAGTGTTGTTGATCTGTTAGTACTGGCCATGCTATAGCTTAGCCTCATCATTCTCAGCTGCACATATCAGTATCTATGAATTGAGTAAGGTGGTCTCTGCTAAATTAAAATTTTGATAATGAGAAAAGTCGGTGAGATGTGTTGTAAGGAGCTACTTGCGAGTTTAGTACAATGTGTTTTCTGGTTAGACCATTCATTTTGGGAGAGAGTCAAAATGATGTCTTACCCTCTTAGACTTTTAGTGAATGAATTTCATTGCATATAACCATTTTCGGTCATCTTTAACACATGGAAAAATAGCTGAAAACATGTTTACAATATCTTTTAAAACATCAGCTAAAATTACTTGCATAACTATTTTACAAAGTCTTTATGGGAGGTATAATACAAAAAAAAATCAAATACAATACTCAGTAAACAATAAGGATAGTCACTAAAGAGCTGGCTTTGTTGTCCCTGAATGCCTTACAGCAGTTCTCACGGGATAATTATGTATTCATAAATCCTTTGTTTTACAGGCGGATTTTTTCTCCTTATAGGCTATATACATATGCAAATATCTGCACATTATATTCACATAATAAATTTATATATAGTTTTTAAATGATCGGTTGGGATATACATGAAATAATATTTATAGTTCCAATATACTTAAATACATCATCTGCATCAGTTGAATAGGTGCTTTACGTTACATGGTTGGATACGGTATTAGCTACTATGATCATTCCTTGTTTGGGTCTAGCATGATTCGTAGAACACTATAAAATGGTTGGAAGGGGGTTGTTTTGTCATTTCACTGTTGCTTACACACATAGGTATTTTCTATAACATAATTATGAAAACAAAGATTTGGAAACTGCCTGTTGTGGACCATGGAAACAGTTTGGTTTTGAGTTTTGTAAAGTTTTGTTTAAACTGGCATCGTTCTCATTTATTTAGTTTTTGTTGTGCCATTGTGTGGAACAGAAAAGATACAGGGGACAATAAGCATGGCTAAGAACACATGTGTTCCTGCCTTCTCCCATGAGATGTCAAAGAAGCTGTTTCATTGTCACTTAAAATGTACACTGGGCCGAGGGGAGCGTTTGTAAAGAAACACAGATTATTAGGCCATCGAGTGTGCTGATGTGATCCAGTTAGAAACATGTGATGACCTGAGACAATTTGAGAGTGAATTTGAGGGTGAAAACTAGCTGTCTTGATCAGCAGAAATAAGACTGTAGTAATATTGAAAGGGAGAGAAGCAACTGGAAGGGACACATGAGATCCAGACTGAGAAAAATTTTGTTACTTTGGTACAGTCATCTGTGTCTATTCAGCAGATATTACTGCTTTACAAGCTGCAGGGAGTTATCCCTCAGGCTTACTTTAGTAACTTACATTGATGAGCATCACTGGTTCACCTGTCAAGCTGTCACATTTGAAATTCAAGTTGTCACATCATAAATGCAACCTGCTTTTCTTATTTGGACTTTGCAAGTTGGTATATCATTTAAAAAAGTTTATACCAGGCTTTTCCTATCAGGGCATCTCCAAGAATGGATGACCTTTGTTTTGCAGAAGGAACCTTCTAAACCTCTCTTCCCAGTAGCAAGCACAAACAAAGAGGGAGGAGTAAAATGCCTTTATAACCATTCATAATTGTACTACTTCCTTGTCGTCTCCCCCATTCTGTAGCTTAAGGTCATAGAGGAGTCTGTAGTTGTCAGGAGGTGTAGATTACATACAGGTCACTAAAACCTTGTTTCCCACAGTACCTGAGCTGTTAGTATGGATAAATTAAAAACCCTGATTTCAAAACTCAGAGCAGTACAACAGGTGCTCTGTAGCATATTAAAATTAATAAAGGTATTGAATATTTTTGATCTAATAGTTACCTCTAAAACACTGCTAGTGATACTTGAAAATAGACCTTCTGTTAATAGGCTCTGGACTTCGCAAGTTTTAAGTGTGAAGCTGGTCGTCTTCTATGTGATTAATCAAAACCTGTTATAGGGGTATTTTTTCCTCATGAAGGGATCAAGTCATTGAGTTTATTTCTGGGGTCCAGTTCTAAAGTACTGTTCCTATTGAAATCTACATGTCCGCAGAAGTAAGGCAAGTAGCATTTATGGTAGAAATTGTATTTCTCTATTTCTGTTTGGGCTCCTTTTATGCTGGCAAGCAATTAGTTAAAGTTAAGGTAATAAAAGAAAACTTCTGTTTAGTAAAAATTATTTTGCATTAAAAAATTGTAGAACAGCACTGATTATAAAACTCTGCCTGTTCTTCATTTCTGCTATGTTCCCTAGCCATGTAAATTGCTATTTTTTGAATAACTGTTAATAGAATATTAGATTATCATTAACTACTTGGCATCTGAAATTCCCAATTTGTTCAGGAGTTGATCTTCAAGTACATTTATTTGATTACCTGCACACAGATGCAGGTTCTTGTTAGATGACTGAAATCCTGAGAAGATTTCATCGTTGTAGGGACCTGGGGTGTTTGTTATCTTGACTTTCATGAAAAAAATCCAATTTGACCACTTATGCCATGTACTCTATTGACTTCCTATGTATTTTCAAGTGAAAATTCCTAAGTTTTTTTCTTATGGTGACATCGATGCTCAGCGTGTGCCTCAAAAGTAAAAACATCTATGTGGTTACCAGCTTCCTACCTGACATTTTTGATGCGGTAGCGTGTGAATTGCTATAGATGTGTGGCCATGAGGCTCCTTACTTAAGGCTAGACTGAATTTATGTGATGTATTATTTTCCTTTCATTTCTTTCACTATTTTTAACATGGAGTTCCAGAACAAAATTTGCAGACTGAGAACCAGACATGACAGAGGATGATCTTTCCAGGATAAGCAAATAAATCAACAGTTAAATTCCATTCTAATGAAAAATAACAGCCAACTCTCTGGGTTGTGTGTTAATGGCTGATTAAGGATTTTGCAAAAGTTCCAGTTAACTAAAACTCATTGTAATCTTACACTGTGAAGTCTGCCTAACCAGACAATTCATGATTTTTTTCCACTGTAGTCATGGCTTTTCCTTGTACAAAATTACCATGATTTATGATCAGATGATAGCAAATCTGTACCCCTCTTGCTATTCCTTTAAACAGATGCCCATAGTAAACACCACAAAAACAGGAGATAGCCAATTCAGTATGTTTTGCAGTTAGCTTCTAGCAAAAAATACTGACAAACTCTTGTTTGAATATCAGAGTGGTATTTATTAATGTTGCTGAGGTGAGAAAATCTTATCCATAAACTTCTCATAATGATATGTTTTGTATAGATTTAGAAAGTAGTGTGTGTATATCCTGGTTATTCAGGTGATGATTGTAAAACAGAAAAATTAAATAGCTCATTTTTTTTTTTTCCGAAAGAAACACTGTCATCATCCTTTGTGTATCATTGCAACAGTTTTGCAGGGCTTATTCTGTTCAGATTGTCTCCTTTAAATTCTGAGACTGCGGAGAATATAAAGGGATCACTGCTCTGAGTGGGATGGGAATCCCTGTGAAGTTGAGGACCAGGTTTGGAAAACTCAACCGAGTATTTAACCGGTTAGGCTATAGCTTATTTCTGTACTACCTGTCATTCTTGAGGTACCTGGTGCAATGGTTACTTGGACTCAAAATATCTTTCCTGGCAGAAGAATTAATGTTTGATCCTCTTGGTTATAGTTCTGTCCCATGGTGGACACCCATATCATATCATATTCGTTTCTTTACAGTTTTTAACTTTAAGATACTGGCTATGGCTTATTTATTAATTTTAATTAGCATGACTGGAGGCTGCAACTAGTGTTGTTTGCCTTTTTGTGCTGCAACTTTTTAGTTAGGTACTTCCATCATTTCTGATAGTGAGAAAAGCTTAGTTCTATAGTGATGGCATAGCATGTGCTAATGTGTCCAAACAAAAGTTTATAATGAAATGTGAATTTGCGCTTAGCTACATCTTGGTAGAAAATACCCTGCACACCTAACACTTTATATTGTTTATACACTCTGATAATTTTGTCTGTAATTAGTGGAAGAGACATATCCATGCCAATGCCTTACTTCTAGGATTGAAATGTTCTGCATATGTTTTTGTTATCCCAGTTTTTGCTTAGCTTACCTGGAGAACTGTAAGTAGTTCAAGGAATTGTTCCTGCAAGGTATTGTTTTCATGACAGCATCACTTTTTTCATCTTTATTAGAAAGCAAATACAAGAACCATGGGAAGAAATAATCATGAAGTTTTGCATAACTGTAATGATTTGTTACCAATAGTATGTTTCCAGAAATTTCTTGCAAGGGACCTGCTTATTTGTGGCTAATTTTTTGAGCCGACAACTAAACTCCTGGTCAGAGGTGGGGGAAAATCTTTAAGGTAAGAAGCGTTAGGGTGTTTAGGTTAACATGTTGATGTTGTTGCTACTAAAGCTGTAATAGACAAGACATATGGTAAGGTTTGTAGGGATGTCATACCAGACAAAATGTTTATTCAAAGCTAGAAATAAGATTGTGGGGAGTGGGAATGAATTATAAACCAACACCGTAAAAAGTTAATCCTCAGTAAGGTACAAACGCAGGGGATGTGAAAACAACCTTTACCTTCGAAGAGAAGATACCGTGCAGAGAAGGTCTGTACTGAATGGATACTGAGACTTTCCCCGAAAGAATACTGTTTGGCTTTCAAGAATGTTGACAAGTTGGATTTGTGCTTTTCATCATAAATAACGTGGTTTTCTTCTCATGAAGGGAAGGCCAATGCACTTTTAGGTCTGATGCAGAAATATATCTAAGTCTTATAAACACAGAAGGTCACAGTTCACAGTAGAAGGTGAGAGGAAAAGCAACAGTAAAAGGAACTATTTAATAACATTACCGAAAGTTTGGCATCTGATGTCAGAAAAATGGATGTAGTGCTCCTACTTAAGACTGACTGGGTTTAAAGTTAGTAAAATTATCCTCTTTGTTCTCCCTTGTCCTGCCCAGCAGAATATAAAGGCTATATGTAACACCTATGATTTCTGGATAAATTGCAATGTATTTTTGTAAAGACAGTCAACATTAATTTGACGTTTGTAGTGACAGAGTTCCCTGTGTGCTATGGTAAATTAATGAAATATCCTCACTTTTACAATTTAGTCTAATTAATGTACTCTAAATTGTGCCCTTAACAAGGTGTATTGGTAATCAAATTTACTCAAAGGCTTTTGTCTGTTTTCTGAGTCCTATTACTCTGAAAACAAAAGCAGTATTCCTGCTGGAAAGGTCGCTCTTGAGGGAAAAAAAAAAGACCAAGTGAAATGAGTATGTTCACCCCTCAAAGGTATGATCTTATGCAGATATGCTTTCACTGCAGTCACTTTCCTGTTTTTTTTTCACATGCTGAAGACGGTATTTTCAGTGTGAGGAGAGGCTTTTTTTCCTTCAGAATCTGGTTGCCAAGGGGCTTCAGGTTCCCTATGTAAGTACGAATCCATAAGGATTTATCAGGAACACTGAAAAGAAAATGTTTTGCCTCTGCACACACAGCATGTGCTTGTCTTCCCTTCAGTCCAATCCCTCACAGGCACCACTGGTTCTGCTGCTGTCAGAACCTTCTGGAACCTGCCGGAGCTGCAGCTGCAGAGGTGGCCACGCTTGCTCCTCACAGAGCCCAGCAGCCCGTGCCCACTGCAGACAGAAACCGGTCAGATCTTTTACAAGCCATGCTGAGTTAGGTGAATTTTCTTTAATTTTTGTTTCTGATCCTGTGAATGGTGTGAGGTGGGAAACAACAACATCTGCATCAGGGCCCACACAGGTACCCTGGTTGCAGAATCACAGAAGGGCTCAAGTTGAAAGGGGCATCCACTTCCGGTCCCCTGCCTCGAGTTTGCTATCAATTTTGATATACTTTTTGGTTGCTCTCTTTGTGCTGTGCTTGCTGTGTGTGATTAACCTGTGTGTTGTTGGCAGAAGGTAAGATAGACAAGCTCACGTCCAGTGGAACTGTAAAGATGAAATAGAGCCTGGGCTTTGCCAGTTGTAAGCTGTGCTGTTCAGTGGCAAAGGGGGAGGTTTCCTTCATGGCCTTAAAGGACGTGTAAATTACACAGAGCTTTCTGTATTTCTACCTAATCCTCCCTGATTGGGATGACAGTACTTGTTGCTTCACACAGCTTGGCTTTAGGTTATTCTTGTCTCCGTCTCTTGGGAAAAACAGACTAACTGGGCCAGGATCATCCACTCTTAAAATCTGCTATCTGCTGGCAGATCAGAGGCAATGCCCTTTACTTAGCTTGTAGAACATAACTCCTTGTAATTCCTGGGGCCGGTGGATTAGAGAAAGCACCTTAATTATTACAATAAACTCTGGGGAAGAGTCGACAGAGCAGTATTCGTTAGGGCATGTGAATGTAACCAGTCTGGCTTATTAACTCAAGGGGGCAAAGCAATACTTCAATGCTTATTTCCCTTTGAAAGTAGGAAATTGCTTATTTTATAACTCTAGATGTGTCCAAATAGAAGCAGACAGTTAAATCCATACATTAAAGTCTAGTTCAGTTCATTTGTTCATTTTCCTCACTGTTTCCTAGAGCCAGCAGGTGAGATGTTATGGTTGGATTCGATGATCTTTAAGGTCTTTTCC
>PPHD01015641.1:4059-15983 GCA_002909625.1 Bambusicola thoracicus
GATGCTATTTTAATAAGTGCCTCTATGTGTTGCTCCAAGCTCTGGCTGCAAAATGTTTACAGACTGGGGCAGATACTTTGCAGCTAGCATGAAAATCAGCAGCGTGGGGCACTCTGTGGGCTGTATCTCTTCAAGAGGCTTGCTGCTCTGTAGAGGATGCTGAAGTACAAGGAAAACACTGTCCTCGTGCCTTTGGTTGTGTTCAAATCTGATTATTAATGCTTCTTTCCTTTGAGACGCATGAAGACTATTTGTGCAAATGCTGCGGTGACAGGAGGCTGCTTCAAATGATGTGTCATCACATCTGCTTTATCTCCCAGGATCACACGTACTTTATCTTCCAGGAATTGTGACTCTGTTCAGCTCTCTGATGCCAGGAGAATCGCTGGATTTCTCTTTCTTAGTCACCGAGCACACTCAGGCTGTCTGCTATTTCTCCCAGACTCTGATTTTTGTTGCTATTGCTGTGTGAGTAGTTAGCAGGGAGCGCTATCGGCTCAAGCAGCTGGTAATAAATCGTGTGCTTCATTTTGCAGTGTAGTAAGGAACAGGATAGACTTCAGAAAGAGGACAGAACAAGACATTCCTGTCAGTTTGGATGTGCTTTTATCGGAAATGGTTGCAGTGGCTTCCAGAAGTTCTGAGAAGAGCTCTTACTATTAAGATGAGGCCTTGCTGAGGAAGTTGGGTGATACCAGAGTGGACATCTTGCTATGCAGAAGATTCCCTGTTTTTTGTCTTGCCCTCATGTGATGGCATTATGTGGAGACTTGCTTAGATGAGAGGTCAATCCCCTGGTGTGTAGTCCGTGTGCTCCTCTATGGATGCCTCTTCCCAGCACCAGAGCTGTCTGGGGCTTGCTGCAGGCAGGCTGCTCACTCTATAACAGTGCAGGCCATGGCAGCAAGCATGCGATGTTTGAAATGAATGAGCTGGCTAATGCCAATCTGCTCAAATATAAATGAAAATAAATCAGTGTTTTCTCCACTATGCTGCCAATTTCAACCACACAATATGATTATGTTCCTGGATACGCTACTCTTATCAGTACAGAGCTTCCCGAGGTTTTCTTCTCCAGTATATAACACAAACATTTCCGTGACGCTCTTCCTATCCTTCCCATATTTCTACTTAACCTTTTTCTTTTATTTTTTGGTTAATTTTATAATTTCATGAATGCCCATGGCTGTTCAGTTGTGTGAAGGCTGTCTGCACAGCACAGTTCCCTGCAGCTGCTGAACAAGAACTGGTAGTAGAAGTGCTCCTGGGCTTGTGAAGCTCTGTGCTATAGCAATAATGCACCCAGACTGACTATTAACAGCAGCCAGTTCTAGTAGCTTCCCTGGCTCTGTGCACCAAAGTAAAGTGTCATAAAGATGCACCCATGGAGATAAATTATGTTGTCTTCAGCACTAATGAGATCCTCTTACTTTGATGGATTTTCTGTTGGCAGTCTG
Source organism: Bambusicola thoracicus (assembly GCA_002909625.1). Taxonomy (NCBI): domain Eukaryota; kingdom Metazoa; phylum Chordata; class Aves; order Galliformes; family Phasianidae; genus Bambusicola; species Bambusicola thoracicus. The sequence goes on from PPHD01015641.1 coordinate 5,517, forward strand.
TAGAGATCTCCTTCAAGCTGCCTGTATTAATGTGTGTGTAATACCTATAATCATCTCTTGACATTCAATAAAGATTCATCACAGAGCTGATTGATTTGGAGATGTAGACGTGCTCTGTCAAAGGATGTGGGTTGCTAATAATGGACTTCCTTAAGTGTGTCCAATTCTGTTGGCGTTTGTGTTGTTTGCACTGGCTCAGAGTAGGAAACCCTCTCCTTGCTGTCCCTGAGCCATTTATCTTTTGCAAACAAACCCCACTGCAGGATTAGACACCTGAACTGGCGTGGGATGTCATGTAGCTGTGAGGCTGCCCTAATAAATCAGTGCTAATGGTGCTAGCTCTGCAGACAGTCAAGGTCCATGCTGTGCTTTCAGCACAGGTTGCACTCAGGGTAGATCAGCATGAGCCAGCTTGCACCTGGAAGCAGCAGTTCCGATAACATCTGTATTTACTGGTAGTTCTCAGCTCCCTCTGTCCCCTTAGCACTGCATAGCAGGCTATTTCTTGGTGCTATATTTACCATAGGTGTCCATGTTTTCCTACTTATTTCTCTTACCCAAAGAGTCTTAACTAAATAGCCTTTTGACTCTGTATCTATCTTTGTCCTGTACCAATCCATCGGCATGTTCATCTAAGCTTATTTTTGGACAAAATATTGTTCTTTGAAAGTATTCTTCAAAGCACTGTTCTTTCTCACCTTTGCGAGGAGAAAGTGTTGGAGAGAAGGAAGTTATTTTGCATATGCAAGTCAGTGCTTGGGTCATGACTTTGTGGCTAATGCTGAAAGAGGAGCTNCTTTCTCACCTTTGCGAGGAGAAAGTGTTGGAGAGAAGGAAGTTATTTTGCATATGCAAGTCAGTGCTTGGGTCATGACTTTGTGGCTAATGCTGAAAGAGGAGCTGGGCTGGCTCTGTGTGGTGTTAATGAAATGTGGAAGGTGTCACCTTGAGTTGCTGTGTGGGCTGGCNGGGCTGGCTCTGTGTGGTGTTAATGAAATGTGGAAGGTGTCACCTTGAGTTGCTGTGTGGGCTGGCTGAAAAACCTGTACCATCGTTGTGCTCTTTTGGTGGCCTGTGGGCAAGAAGTTGTGGGCTTCCATTGTGTTTTTCTAAGGGTAGGAGACCGCATGGCAAAATCTGTCTTTCTCATCAAAGAGGGGCTCAGCCTCCATGATGGTAACCTGAAACTTCTCACTGGCAAACCTAATAGTACTGCTGTTAATTCAAGAGCAAAGTAAAGTTAGGTTTGGAGGTTATGTTTTTGTTAATTTTTATTTTTAAACCACGGGAGTTGTTCCTCGTGTCTTCCTTTGTTATTTCTCAAGGAAACAAATCACAATAAAATCTCTGCCTCGTATGCCTTTAAGATCAAGGAGTGTGTAGTCGTTCGCTGTGAAAAAGGACCCAACCCTACCCCAAGCTTGGCTGTTTGCCATTCTTTTTATTTCTGGAATCTTTCCCTGGAGGTCTTATCTGCAGGAGGTTGCAACACCCCGGCAGAACGACATCCATCTTCCCTTACACTGCTGACCCAGGTCACTGCTGTTATCGAGGGGGATATCTCCATGCAAGGAGGGCTTGCTGGAGCTGCTCGTGTTGGGGCAGTATGCCCAGCACTACCTTTGTTTCTGAAGGCTGGGGCTCTGCAGAATGGTCTGTGCTGGACGCAGATTTTCTCCTGAGTGCTCCCCTGACTTGATGAGGATTGCTAAAATTGCGGGTGTCTGTAAGGACTGCTGTTATCTAATGGTAACGTACCTCTGACCTCTTCCATTCCTTTTTATATACAAGAGCTCAGAGGTTGTGGGATAAATGGCCCCATCTGCAGAAGGGCTTGGGTGCATCAGGACTGCAGTACCAGTCCTAATTGTGTTCCCAAGAAGGAAGGTGCCCTTAGAATGAAACAAGATGGACTCACATCACTATATGAAAGTGATGCAGCTGGATGTTTCAAAGGTAGAATCTGCCCCAGATTCCACCTGTCTGTGATGAGGTGGGGGTTTCAGCATGTGTTTGTACCAAACCAGGGTAACTCAGCTGGGAGGGATGCTCCAAGTCACTCAGCCAATATGGGGCACTTTGGGCCCAAAGTTTTCCAGGAGCAGAAGTTTGTGTTGACTTAGTTTACTGGCAGAGATGAGTGGTAATGGATCATACATAGGATCATGACATAGTTGAAAAGTCAGCATTTCTTGTAAAAGCCATTTGAATGAAGAGCACTCAGTCAGTTTGAACCACTGTTCCCATTTTGTTGATAGGGAACTCAGGGCTCAGGGATGTGAACGGACTCGTCCCTGCAATTGCAGCCTGATTCTGTGTGTTGTGTTGAGCTGCAGCTGGGGTAAAAGTGAGTTCACCTCCACCTGAGAATTAGAAGGTAAAAGTATCTATGAGTCTGAATTCCTTGGAGGAGAGGGAGAAGCCATAGCTGCAGTTTTGCATCTGTCATCCTGGTACAGAGCAACTCAGTTAGGAGCTGTTTGGAGCTTTCCAAAGGGGAAGGAAAAAAGTTCTGTTTCAAAAGCACATTTCTCCTTTTTTTTTTTTTTTTTTCCTGTCATAACATAATGCAATAAGTAATGACCCAACAAAAATCTGATTCACGTTATGAGCAGTGGAAACAAAACAAAACTTGTTGCGTTGGTAGGTTACGCTTACTCATCTAATCCAGAGCCTAATCCAGCCTCTAGAATAAAGCATCACCTTGCTGACTTCTACAGCAGCTCTGGAGAAGGAATGTGTTGGAGAGAGATTTCTTTCCTTGTACGTGAATATCTCAACTATGTAATATGCTGATTTTCTATTCCATACAACTGCATAGGTTTTACCTGCATGAAAAAGCAGCCCGAGATGGCAGTGGTCATCAGCAGTAATTTGGCTTTTCTGTGTAGAACAAAGGTAGCTTTACTGGTTGGCAGTGTTTTCTCGCTGAAAGCTAAAGTAAAGCTGGAGTGCTTCAGCTTTGCTATCTAACACATGCTTTGTTTCCATAAGTATTTTTAGAATTTGTGTGGGGGAAGGTCAGAGTGGGTGGTTAATGGGTTAGATAATGTATTTCAAATACCCGGTGTGATCCAGGAGGAAAAGAAACTGTTTAGAAATCACGTGTTTCACATGCAAAAGTAGACCGTGCCTTTTTGTTTGGTAGAAACTTTAAAATCTGTTAACCAGCACAGTGATAGACTGCAAAGGGGAAACAGAGAAACGTGCCTGGAGAATGGGTGTCCCATACGGAGAACCTCTTCTTTCTGGCTGAAGCCACGTTGTCCGGCTGAGCGCTATGTGTGTGTGTGCTCACAAGGGCTCTCCCTCGTGGTCCCACTGTACAGGGCCCTCTGTGGCAGGTTCCCTCAAAACAGGCAGATTTCCAGAACCTGAAGTGAAAGAAAAAGATTTTGGAAGTTATTTCTTGTTACAAGGTAGGTATTACTTCCCAGCTAATAGCGCAGGTCATCTTGATTCTTCTCAGTTATAGATTATCTGCTCTGCCATCGCTTGCAAATGTTGCTATGGTCATCTGTAAAGCCTCCTTTGAAGGGAAATCATCCACCTTTACAAACAAGGAACTCAGGTGGTGCCATAAGAAATGATTACTCAGAGTTGCTCACAGTTGGCGCACACAAATTACATGCCTTGATGGCTGTGGCAGCTGAGAAACAAACATCTGGAATAGCATGGCCATCCCAGTGCCGGCAAGCAGGTGCCTTGCCACTTTCTGGTTTTGTTTTTTGGAGGTACTACCTGCTCTGGGGCCTTTTTCAGAGATAATTGCATTTCTACTGCTTTAAGGAAGCTGGCTGTTCTGAGACAAGCTGCACCAGCATTGCTTTGGCTGGGTTGTGGTGGATCGTAGCCCAGGGCCAGGTCTGGTTTTCCCAATGCGTGCATCTCCTGAGGAGGCAGCTCGTGCTCCTCCTCCCTTCCGCTTGAGGAAGGGAGTGCATTTTGAGTGCAGAGCAGCGTCCATGCTCTTTGCATCATGTTACGGCTATCCAAAAGGCTTTTTTTTCAGAGACTTCCAGATCAAAAATGAAGGCGAGGGTGACCTCTTTCATGAATGGACAAAAATGGAATGTTTTCATTTCCAATAGGCTTTAAGCCAAGTAAATATTAGTCAATCCAAACTAGTTTTGAAATTAAATTATTCTTATTTGTTGGAGCATTCCAGGGAATCGCTTTGATCTGTCTGTACTTTCACCAAAGGGATATTGGCAGGCTGGCCGTCCAGTTCTAGCCATTGAGGATGAAAGAAGGGTTATAATAACCACCTTGTGCGGCAGTGATACTGAACAGATGACTTTTTTGGATAATATTAAATGAATAAAGGTAAACATACTTCAATTAAAATGTTTTTGGAGGCCGAATGCAGCAGAGCTGTTGGAAGCTCTTCTGTGCGGATCGAAGGAATTTTGGCTGCATTTGTAACTGATTTTTCTTTAGCTCCGAGAAGTGTTTGAAAGAGGGAGGCTTGTTCTGTGCACTATTTCCTCTTCAAATAAATACGTTGTTTCCAAATGGCATTTTGGAATTAAATGAAAGTTGGCAGCGGATAGCAAAGTTGTTCATAACGGAGGAGAGAGATGTGCGCTGGAGGACGGTCTGCACTCAGCGCTTTGTTCCCGCTGGGATCTCTGGTCACGTACAGTGAGTTGTCCCGTGCACAGCACAGCCAAGAGCTCATTCAGAAGACAGCTGAGTATAAACTGAAGCACGTAGCATTTAGGTGGCACCTTATCCGTCTTGCTGCAGACGTTTGGAGACAGTATATACAGTTTCAATTTAAAAGATAATAATAATGTTTAAGTGATGTAATAAGGATATTGGGCTTCTCTGATCAGTCGTGGGCCAGGTCCTCCAGAAGAGCAAAAGGGTGATGGGTAGCGTTCCTCCATGAAGCACAGTGTAGGCGCAGCTGAAAAGCTGACCGATATCAGCTGAGGAGAATTTGTTTTTTCTCTAGGCTTAAATGTGCACTAAAGTAAACAGAGCTAAAATAAAACATACAAACTGAGGAATAACTTTGGCTACAAAGGATTGCTGGGGGTCACCAGGTCTACCCCTCCCGCCCCAAAGCAGGGCCACCCCTAAAACTGGGCCAGGCTGCTTGGCAACTTCAGACTTCTATATGAAAGGTTCACACATCTTGTTAAGCTTCAGCTTGGACAGATTTCAGGTTTCTTACCTGTGTTTGCACAGTCAGCATGTTGTAGTCACCATTTTATTTTGCTGCTTTTTGTCTTTTTTTTTAGCATCTTTTTGAAACTAAGTGTTGTGCTGGCAAGGGCCTTGTTCACATGTACAGCCAGGTGTCTTCTCACGTGCACTCTCTGCAGATTGGCTTTTCCTTCATGAGAGTTGGACTGCTTGTACTGGAATTGCAAGTTAAAGAAAAGGACAATTCCCCACAAGAGCTACCACTGGAACAGTGGGCCCCCTTGATGAGTATCCTTAAATGGTGCCTCATTTTTAAGTCTATTTAAGTACCTTGTATGTTCATGCCTTAAGGGGGGAACAGCTTGAACAAAGATGGATGGAAAAGTCAAAGCACAAAGGATTTGCAGGTTGAAACTTTTGTGGTTTTGTTTTTAATTGAGCATCCACTCAGAACTGGATCCATTTGCTTGCAATAACTTATTTTGTTTTCAGCTCAGCGTGTTAACTCACCATGCTTGAGTTTAAAGCTTAATTTCTTTCTTTTTGCACCTGTTTTTATTTTAACACTGAATATGCAGAATCTCTACTTTTGCCCCGTGGTTCCTTTATCCCCAGCTGGAAGCCTGGTGCGATGTTATTATCATGCAACGCCTTCCTGAAATGTCAGTTTGGAACTCTGCAGCCTGTGGAAGTGCAAACTACCTGCTGCTTCATTTATGTTTGTGAGCTCATAATTTTGTACGCTAAAAGGCCGACCCATATCTTTTAAGGCTGAAGGCTGCACTGCACTGAAGAATCTTGTTTCTGTCCAAAGCAGTCTATGCAGCCTGCCCATGGCGAGAGCTACCAGCCAGAGCAGGGGAGAGAGGAGCTTGAAGTTCACTGGATGTGAACTGTGAGAGGGGAAGCTCTGCTGGGGCATGAAAAGAGTTGAAGCGATGATGGAAGATGGGGGAGACTGGAACTGGAGTGTGGGAAGCGATGCTAATGTGGTATGGGTGCTTGTGAGGACTTGGAAGTCTTGGATTTTTCTTCAAGGATCGTATTTGACAAAGAAGAGATTAACTGAGTGATTTTAAGGGAAAGGTTTGAAGTGAAGTGGCATGTGTCTTCCATTGGCTATGCAAATCAGAATTACATAATCTGCACAAATAATAATAAAAACAATCTTTTCCAGATTTGCAGCCCTAACCATATGCTCAGTGTTGTGGCAGAGGGCTGGCTAATGCAGCTGCTGTGTAAAACTGGGGCATCCAACTGGTTTTGATCTTTGAGGGAACTGGGGCAAAAGGTCACTTCAAGATGTCTTGTGCTTTATGTATTTCAGGCAGATAAATGATGGGCAGTCAGATCAAGTGAACATGCTTCACTCATTGGTATAGTAACTGCATTCATCCCCATTCCCTGGTTCTCCTTCTCCATGAGAAACTGAATTTGTTGGATACTGCTCCTGTTGTCTGTAGGGGTGCATGAATTGCAGGTATATTTACTGTATCCTGTGCCAGTTTAGCAATGATAAAGATATATGCCCTCTATATACAAAGGTTTTGCTGTCTGGTGCTAAAATAAAGTCTCTGTGAAGTTGAGCAGGAATCAGCTGTTTTTCTCATAAACCTCAGTGGATGTGATCCATTTGTATCTATGTGTTTATTGATGGAAGGATGTGTTCGGTGGTGGAGTTGGTCACGCTGGAACTATCAGCACAGTGGCTAGATTGGCAGGGGAAAAGAATGAGGGAATTTCAACTTATGAAGGCAGGCCATATTGGGTTGCTAGCCCCGTTTTGTTGTCTTAGCTAAGTATGTGTAATATATATGTGCGTGGAGTTATCTGTGTGTGTGTGCATGCCTATATAAGATGCTGAATGGGGTATGTGTTTATCAGACTTCAGTGCAATGGCACGATTTCCCCATGTTAAGTTGCTATTCTGAATATACTCTGGGGGTTTCTATGCGTCTCTTCCCAGAGCTGAGCTCAACATATTTTCTAGCTGGTTGGCTGGCTATAATGCTTGATAGCCTGGCTAAGAGGCGTGCTAAGGATGACTTGCATATCTGAAAATTAGGATGGGCCCCAAGTCATGTGAAAGGAGCGCACAAACAGAAAGCAGCAGTCTGAGGGCAGAGTTTTATTTAATGCAGCTCTTGGATATGTAAACTTAATGACTTCTTTTCTTTTTTTTTTGTTCTTTTTCCCAGGGCGACTCTGTTATTACAGTGCAGCTGACTGAGGAAGATAAGGTTGAAGATGATGTAGTTTTCTACTTGATCTTCACTGGGTCAACTGTCCAGCACTGCACAAGCACTAGAAAGATCAATCCCGGGAGTCTGGAGACAATTTCTCCTGGTAAATAGTTGCTTTTCTTTGCATACCAGTGTATCAGTCTATGAAATCTGCTTAATTCAAGTGAATTTAAATATAATTCTGTTTTGGTCAACTTCTTTTCTCATTTGCACTTTCGTTGAGGATAGAGTATATGGTTTGGATGACCACTTTAGCCTTTCAAAAATCTCTTGCTTGACTTTGCTAGAATGGTATGACTTTTAGTTTGTAAATATTTAATGTTTAACAAAATTCTATTGTGGAAAATACAAAGTTATATTTACACATAGTAAAAGACTTTTAAATGTGAGCAGGATACTGGAGGATACATACACAAGGTTAAAGATGCTAGTGTCCAAATGGTGTATGGCCTGGTAAGTTCCAGTTACTCTTGGGATCTGCATTATTAGTGTGATGAGGTTCATTGCTACAGTCCTTGTGAAACACAGCCCTTCTCCCTGAAATCTTGTTGTGCAGTTCAGAACAAACACTGCGTTTTCTGAAACCCGTGCAGAAGCAAGGAAACACGTGGTGCTCACTGCCATCCCTCCAGCAGAGAGTCCAGACAGATTGGCTTTTCACATTTAAAGCCCACCGCTCTCATTTAGACTTTGTGCAGTTAAAACAAAACAAATCAGCATGAAGTTTTCCTTTGGTGACTTCAGGCCGGTGGGAATGGGAATGTTCCAGGCTGTGCTCCCTACAATTAGCCTTCCCTTCTGACCTCTTGCTATGCTGCACATTGGTACTAGTGTGAGGAAAAAGTCAGGCATTTTCTCTATATGCAATATAGCTTATGGAACTGAGTGTAATGTTTTATTATTATTATTATTTGTCTGTCTAGTAATTTGTTATAAGGGATGTGCATGAAGTATGATTTGGACTAAGGACTTAGCCAATGAAATGCGCCTTTCCCTCCTGGTGATTAGTGGCTGAGAGCTGGCCACCTCATTTGCTCATTTCCGTTCCTTTCTGTGCTGTTGGAGCTGTTTTCTGCTCGGGAAGAGAAGCCTTTTTACAGTGGCTGATTCCTGTGCAATCAATTAGCTCAGCGTCTGTTTTCTCACAGAAGGGGAGAGGCGGTGACTCGCAGCCCGTATGTGCATGGGGTGCGCAGGGGCTGTGACAGCGTGGTGTGACCTCATCTCCCTCCGGGGACCCAGCAACCAAATTGCCAAGAAAGGATCTGAAAGGATGCTGTGTTTGCCTTCAGGAACCAGAATACTTCATGGGATTTCCGGGCAGCAGTAATGCTTTCCTACAGCATTTGCCCGGGCATCCTCAGTGCCACGGCTTGGCTGGTGGCCATGGCTTGTCCCCAGCTCCATGGCTCTACTTCCCCTGTCCTGCTAGCCCCAAGCCTAACTGAGTCACTGGGGAGGGCTCCCTGGGCTGCTATTGCTGCCATCAGTTGTAACAAGTGGGAAATCTGACTCTGCTTCTGATTCAGAGGGAAGGGAGGTAATTGCTTTCGATTGTTCCTTTATTTGTAATGGGATTTTATATTTTTTGGTTTAGTAGCACGATGATTTTGTTTCTTGGATATTCCGTAAGGATGATTGTTGTCCCAAGATGCAGCTTAGATGAGACAAACGTTGACCAGGGGCCTCAGGGAGAGGCAGGCCCATGTCTATCAGAAGAATGGCTGCAGTATGAGGGTGACACCTTAAATGCAAAGCAGCCATTTGTGTAGCACCCTCTCCTGTGTTTGCACCTCATTTAGGAGAAACTGAGGGGGAAAAAAAGACTTCAGTGAAGAAAAGACTCTGGGGAGAAGCAAACTGAGTGGAGAAAATCATGCTATCATGCTGACACAGACGTGCTTGTCCAGTGTTACTGCAGCACTGATTTTAATACAAGCATGACTTATTTCAGCCCAGCTCTTCCTCCTCCTTCTCCTTCCTGATCCCCGCAGTGAATCTGTAATTGTGTGTTTATGTCCTATATTCCACCAGTTGCCTGGGAGATGCTGTGGTGACTCACGGCTGGCATTATTTGACCTCAGAGCAGGATTAGCCATGAACAAGAGGCGGTGTGTGGGAGACCAGCCCTGTTTAAACACCCCAGCCCAGGCAGGCAGCGAGTGCTGTGCCAGCAAACTCTGCAGGCAGCTTGCAGCCAGAACCTCAACCTTCTTCCATCTGGGAGCATCTTTCCTTTACCTTGGCGCATTGTAGCACAGCCTTGGGAGCGCAGCAGCTGCTGGAGGCTCTGGTGGATGCAGGGAGGGCTGATTTGTTATAAATACTCCAAGCCCTACGCCTCCTCGGCTTCCCTTCAGGGACCATGGCTCGCTCTTCATCCTCTTCCTGTGTCCTCATGGCTTCAAACAGTTCCCAAGTCTTCACCTGTGGTTGCAGGGGGAGCTGTAATTCTGTTAAAACTAATCTTAAAGCAAAAGTCTGTTGTTGTTTTTTTTTTTCCTTTATTTTGTCAGTAGTTTTGGTGATGTATAGGGATGTTAGAAACAGAAAGGGAAATAATTACACTTGCTGCCAAAATTGAGTGTTTTTAACAAAACTTTCACATGAAATCACATTAAGAAAAATAAATAACATAAAGTTGTGTCAGATGAGAAATTAAAGAAAATGGAATGAAAATGTGAACTGTTGAAAGTGTATCCTGAAACACTTTTATCTAAATAAGTGTACAACTGCAGCCAAATGACTGCTGTATCTTCTATAGTTACCAGAACAGTCTGCCTCTTCCTTATCTCATCTTTATCATTAGCTTTGAACAGCACTGTTAGCTGTATCTGTTCAGTGTTCAAGTGGAAGCTTTTTATTTCATTATAAAAGAAAGGGCATCTGATGGTAAATTTGTGGGAGCAGCTTTTTCTTAGAGAAAATTCTCAACTGAAACACTAGATTTTGCATTCTGTTTTGTAATTGGCCTGTACTTCTCTATCAGCGTGGAACTCCCTGGCTGCTGGTGTGCCACTGGCACTGCTGCTCACAGGATGGTGCTGTGGAACTTCCCACACTGTGTGCC
>PPHD01015642.1:0-15983 GCA_002909625.1 Bambusicola thoracicus
CCTCTGATTGACCACCTGAGGCAAGCATTGAGTCAGCCACAGGGGCACAGGTGAATGCAGTTTCACCTGAGTGATTGGAAGGGGTGGAGCCATGCTCCACCCCTCCTCGCCCCCATTTAAGGGCTGACTCTCCAGGAGGAAGGATCTCTATTTGGAGATCCTCCCTTTGGGAACTTTCCTGCGAGCCTAGATATCGGTAAGATCTTTATTTTGCTCTTGCTTTATAACAATACAACTTGTTCCATCTGGTACTGCTTGCGCTAGCTGTAACATTCATTTATTAGGACTTTCTCTGGCTGAGCTCTGTGATGGATGGAGAGACACTGAAAGGATGTTGTCCAGCGAGTGGGGAAGCAAGAGCTGAGAGGGTTTTTGAAGTGGAAGCTGAAGTTGAGTTTTGAAAAACAATCAGTTAATGTCTAGGTAGACATTATGTCTAGATAGACAGAAATGATGATTTAGCATTTGTGAGAAGTGATGTGGGACATCAGGGCAACCCAGAACTGGCTGGTGTTAATAGATGTGCATTTTAGGGGGCTAAAGCACCGTTAGTATCCTTCCGCATACGCACAGAGAAACCCACCGCTGGTTGGAGTGAGGCACAACTGTAAACCCTCTATTCTATGTAGCAATTTTATCACTACTGCTGTTTATCAAGCCAGCTGCTTTTGTCTGTTACCTGTGTGCAGTAAGAGTAAAACTTGCAGGATATACCATTCCTTAGTAGTAAGGGGACAGAGAACAGTCAGAAGCACAAAGATGGACTTTACTGAAGATAAAAATGATCGATTCAGCCAAATTTAACTTTAAATGCATGAGTAAGCTAGGAAAGGGAGGATTGCAAAATCTGTTTCCATGGCAATGCCACCCTTCAGTGTTACCTAACACAATCAGGATTACATCATCAGAACAAACTTTCATCAGTTCATCACAGTTTGGCTGTATGACACTATTTTGAGCTCAGTGTGGAAATGATGCTTTTATATCAATTTCCCACCTCCAGAGTGTTGCAACCAGTGTAGGAAACCCCATTCAGTCATAGCCTGCCACGGGCTGCTGTGGGAGAGACCATCACACCACCCAAAACAGTAAATGAAAAATCCAGGAGCTAGAGGATTTGTTGGGGCTTCCTTTCCAAAGACACCAAAGCAGGAGCCAGAGTGGGTACCATGGAACCTGAGTGCTTGTGAGCTTTGAAAAAAAAAGTAGACTGGAGGCAGGAAAAAGAAGAGAGAATCCCAGAATGGCTGAGGTTGGAAGGGACCTCTGGCTCCACCTGGCCCATCCCCTGCCCAAGCAGGGACACCCACTGCAAGGTGCCTGGGACCACATTCAGGCAGCTTCTGAAGAGCTTCAAGGAGGAGGCTCCACAGTCCCTGGGGAGCCTGTGCCAATGCTCAGCCATCCTCACAGAAAAAAAAAGAGCTCTCAAGGACTTGCTTTGAATTTGCCTGAGCAGACAGGTTTTTCTATTGTGTTTTTCCTTTCATAACACAGCCAGCTTGCATCTGCCCCAGAAGCCCTGTGCATGAGAGCCATGGTGGTCAAAGTGCTGCAGAGAGACATTAGGTAACTTCTCAGACTGCATGGTGCAGGAGAAACCCTTCTCCAGGTCAGAACTGAGCCTGCTGATGTGCCAGGGAGGCCACACACCAGAGCAGTGGGAGAGGTGGAGCATCCCTACCACTTTTTCCCTGTGCGATGGTGAGTCAAGTAAGGCCTCATCCAGCGCCAGGCATGCTCATGTCAGGTTAACCCAGCAGTGTTTCTAATGTTTCTAAGCTCACATGAGCAACCAGAGTGGATTTATCCCTGCTTTGTACCGTGTGGCATTTAACTTGGCTCAGTGCACTCTAAAGCTGGCTTTGGCACATCACTGAGCTGTGGCTTGGAGCTGTGGCAAAGGCTAGGCCAGGCTGCCTGGAGGGTTACTGGAGATGCTTGGCCTTGGGGTGGAGGTTTTGCTGTGCTCACCTGCATTCCTGGTGCTGTGTGCTGTAACCAAAAGCCCCTGACCCTGGAGCCAAGCCCTGGGCCTCTGCAGCAGTACTGGATCTTCAGCAGCTGCCTTATGCAGCTTTAACTATTAAAATATCTTCACTTTTATTGCTGGGACTCCTTCACTTTCCTTTCACTGGCTGGGCACAGACAAATGGTGTTCTGGGAGTCCGTATTGGCAAAGGTTGCCAAAGTTAGATTTCCACACAGAGGGAACACATTTCTTACCCTACCCTGTAACCATGGTGACTTGTTTTCTTTCAAATTCCTTCCCCTTAGGTTCAACGCTATCTTTAGATGTCATCCTGTTTTGACAAATGTGCATGTAGTTCCCGATGCTATCAGGGAACCATGGCATGACAAGGACTGGCTTAAGCAGCAGCTGTATAACTGTATCAGAGACGAATGACGCAGCCGGTGCCCTTTCTGGAAATGCTCCCATTTTCTGTGATCTTTGCTCTGACACTGCATCCAGCAGTGGCTTGGTGCGCCTCTCTGCGGGTTTTTGTCTTTCCTCCTCCCCAGATCTTGTGCAAGCACCTCCGTGCCACAGAGATTCACTTACGCTCTGGACTTAGGGAGTCGTTATTGCAGCCTTCCAGTACCTAAAGGAGGCCTACAGGAAAGGTGGGGAGGGACTCTATCAGGAAGTGTAGTGACAAGAAAGGGGTGATGGCTTTAAACTAAAAGAAGGGAGATTTAGATTAGATATTAGGAAGAAATTATCTACTTTGAGGATGGTGAAGCACAGCAACAGGCTGCCCGGAGAAGCTGTGAGTGCCCCATCCCTGGAGGCACTCAAGGCCAGGTTGGTTGGGCCCTGGGTAGCCTGAGCTGGTGAGCAGTGTCCCTGCTCATGACACAAGGGCTGGAGTATGGTCCTATCAGTGATTTCCCAGACACACAGCATGGGCCAGTTGCATTCGGGACGCTGGTGAAATGGGCTTCGCAGCAGAGGTCATGGAGGCAGAGGGCAAGTGAGATGTTCCCTGAGATCTTGTGGCTGGCGCATGGTTTGTGCATCTTTACTTCTTTCAAAAACAGTTTATGCCTCTATTATGTGCTAATATTATGCACAACCAGCAAAAGCAGAATGTGAAATTTCAAGTGTTATTGCCTCTACTTTTATTCAAAGGAAAGTTTAAATTTGCAGTACTTAAGTGATGCAAATGTTTTTGTTTCCTGCAATATTTTGCATTAAACCTCTGATGCTCTGAATATAGCAGCCTGTCTCTCTGCAGGTGCGTATTTAACCCAGGTAACTCCATCCTACTGCCTTTGCATGTTCAAAAGTCTCAGTTTTCCTGATGTTTTTCCCTTGGAGAGGTGGGTGTGAGCAGGGCAGACTTCCTATTCTCTGTTGCTCAGATCTGGTCAGGGCGCTGTGTGCACAGCTGTTACCCATGCAAATACAGGGAATGCCACCTGTTGTTTTGACATCCAGAGTTGATGCACAGGGCAGAGAGAATGTGAGCTTCTCCTATGGCATCTCCAGCTGTTTTACCACCCTGTGCTTAAGGGTGCTCAGGAGGTAAAGACCATTCAAGTCCGTATGGTCAGAGACATCACATCAAAATGTTATTGGAAATCTGGCCTAAATTATAGACCATACTGTCTGACATCACCTTCAGCTAAATCATAAGATGACATTTCCTTCTTATAATGGACTGTATAAGCCTCAGTTTCAAGAGGCCAACAAAATTATCCCGTCATTACATAGCTGATTTAAGGCCAGCGTGCTTTCAGAGATGCAGAGGTGATCTTTAGCATCACAGAAGAGTTTTATATTTCTTTAATTAACAGCATCATTCTGCACGTTGGCAAGAAACTGTAATGGCACTTTATTCTTCTACTCACCAATCAGCAGACATTTGCAGTGATAATGCTGTCAAGAGACAGACTCTAAATACTACAAAAGAGAAACCTTTAAACAGTTAAATGCTATGTGCTCAAAATACACTGTATTTGTAATACTACATTAGAATAAATAGTTGGAACCAAAATCTGTGCTATAACTGGATCAAATGTGTCCTTCCAAATGTTTTTTTTTTTTTTTTTTGATCCAGATATCTTTGAGAACTGAACATTGTGCAGGTTGTTGTAAGCAGAAGGTGCAAAGTTCAATAAGGTTAGGTGGTTAGGTCAATAGTGTTTACTTACAAGAGCTTACCTGTTTTTTCCTAAGACACAGCCAGGCATCAGGATGTGCCAGGCTTTCTTTGTAGGTCCCAAGAGCCAAATACTCTGGGTATGCTCTCAAGCACCTGGCATTGAGCCAGGCTGGCGTGGTGACACTGCAGCCAAGGTCTCTGAAAGCGGTGTCTGTGGCACAGCTATCAGCTACAGTCTACTCAGAAATAAGCTGACAAAAAGCCTCCGAAGCCGGAATTGCTGTGTGCATACGCAGATTTGCCCGGGTGAGCAAGCAGGAGTTTTTTCTCACCCAGATCCAGCAGAGCTACAAGGCAGTCATGTTTTCTGATCCAAGTCCAACAGGACAGCTCCTTCATGTTTCCTCACTGCTCCTTCCCCTCACCCAACCCAACCTCAACATGATGATTGGGATGCAGCACCTCTTGTCTTCCCTTTCACCAGGCCAGGTGTAGAAACTCCCTGCCGCCCCTGCCCCTGTCTGCTCATTCTCCCTGCTGAGCATTGGGTCACTGCCCCTGGGGCAACAATCACCAGCCCAGAGCATGGGTAGGGAGTCTCATCCTCCAAGAAAATATGTAGCAACTCCACCCTTGACCAATCTAATCTGCCCAGAATTCAGAGTAGCTCTGTGTTTGCTTTTGTTTTGGGTTTAAATAAATGCTCAGCTATCTCTCAGAGCTATCTCACATGAACGGGTGTGGTGAAACTGCCAATTTAACCCAACCTGGGACATCTTCAAATGAATGGCCCATCTCCATAAAACCACTTTATCTCATTAATTTAGATTTGTTTACAAGTTGATCATTTAAAGACTGTCGCCATTCATCTTCTGGCTTAATGAGACTGAGTCTATGTTTGCTGGCAACCAAAACTAATCTAGTAAGACCTCCCAAAAACAGAAAAGGCCTTTGCAGAAATCTGCACTGTTTTGAGAGGATGGCTGGGCATAGGCCTCGGAGGGATTTGATTGCGCACTAGATCACGCTTTTAGGAAATAGGAAGAAATTGCAGCATGTTCTGGGTGTTCTTCTCCAAACTTTCATCATCCCATCATCATTTCCCATCTCGAGTTTCTGCAAACCCTGACCTCCTGCAAGTCAAGCCACCTCCTTCCCAGATCAGCAGCAACACTTGGGTCAAATAATAGAATCGTAGCATCATTTGGGTTGGAAGGAACCCTTACAGGTTGGACCCTTAAAGCCCAACTTCTCTGCCATGAACAGGGACACATACAGCTAGATCAGGCTGCTCAGAGCCCTGTCCAGCCTGACCTTGGGTGTCTCCAAGGCTCCAAGAAGTGGTGGAGCATCCACCACTTCTCTGGGTACTGAACATAGAGAGCTACCTCCTGAATCCACCACAGCCACTGGAAAAATGCCCCTGGCTTTCACAGGGCTAGGGTTTCATCCTAACAAGCGTGCTGTAGTTGAAAAGCTACAGGCCAAACACACCCACAGGTTCCAAAACATACATCTCCAGCAATCTGTCTTGATTTTAATGTATTTGCATATAATCTTCTTGATGAGAGCTTTCCCACTGAACTCCTGCTCTGACATGACAAGGAATGTTTAAGGCAGCAAAAAACACAGAAAAGGAAAACACAGAAGAGGAAAACACAGTAGAGAGAGATGAACACCTAAACAAAGATTAGGAAAGGCAAACCTCTTTAGCTTTTTCTCCACTCTGCTTTCTCTCCTTCTGGCCTTTCACCAATGACTTTTGCCTTCAGAGTTACTCTGTGGTAGCCCCAGAGGAAATGCTGGTGGTAAGCTTGTGGTGGTAGCCTGGTCCTCACACTTGTGCTTGTCTGTTTATTTTGCAATGTAAATCAGGTCTGCACAGGGCTTGCATGCACATCTCCAGCTAAGGGTCCCAGCGCTACTGTTTCTCTGGGACAGGGTAGACCTCCATATCTCCAGAAAGGGGGATCCCGTTTGAGAGAGCTTCTTTCTGCCAGAGACTAACAGAGCACAGAATGGTGTATTGTCTGTTGAGAACAGAATGCAGGAGGATAATTACAGTGCTGTCATTTTTGACAGCATAGGGTAAGATGTCTCTGTAAGTATGGTTTTAGTTGTCAAGAAGATATTTCCGTGCCTCAGTCTTGTCTATATTTACCACTCTGTGAGAAAGAGAAGTGATATTACCCACTTTTCACGTATGGTCTGACTGAGATCATAGAGCACGTGAAAAGTGAGAAACTGAGCCCTAGGTTAATATTATAAACACGAGTCTGACCACCCCCCTTCAGCACTGAACTAACTCATCCTTGGGAAGAGGGAAAGAGACGTGTGTCCTTTCTCAAATGTGGCCATTCCCACTGATCCAATGGCAATGACACACATTTCTTTCTATCTCTACTATTTTTCTAAGGTTATATTGAGTTTACCTCCAAGGAACGAGGATCCTGGACATGTTAAGTCAGTTCGTGGCAGGCAGTTGTGTTGTGGGTCCTCTGCCTGGGATTCAGGTCCTCCATGAGGTGCGCTGGCCTGCAGGTGCCCTCCCTGCAAAGTGTCTCTCTTCTTGCAGCATTGACAAGCTCTGGCAGTGATTTTCAGATGTGGGCCAAGTCTGGTCTTGAAAAACTAACTTGAGGTAGAAAGAGATTTCAAGGAGCAGCTGCACACATCAGTACTGATTAATGCCTTTTTTTTTCCAGATACACCCCAGTCTAAGAGGAACTAGACACAGACCACCAGCAATACAGACCAACCACCAGCAATACAGACCATTTGTTATATCTTTTTTTTTTTTTTTTTTTTTTTTTCTGTAGCTATTAATCTGGGAGGCATTTCAACTAGTGGCCTCGACTGGAAAAGTACCAGATCCCATGCTGTGTATCTCGAGGGTACCCTGTCTCATTAATAAGCACCTTCATTCCAGAGTATTGTCTGTTTATTTTGGAAGGTTTTCCTCCCCTCCCTGAAAAAACAGAGATGAATTGGGATAAATACAGGCAGGAAATGGTTTCCCTAGCAACACTAAGAATACATAAGAACAACCTCATCATTCACTTTTCTTCCTTAGATACACTTTTAAAAGAAGTTTGAGCTACCCTAAAAGACATCTCCTGTTCGCAGTACAACACCCAAGTCAACAGAATTAATCAGCCCTGATTTCATTTTCAGTGAGAAGGGAACTAAGTCCGTTTAAAAAAAACAGGGACATAAGGTCTTAGATTCCAGGGAAAGAAAGCTGAGTCAAAAGAGGAGTTCATTCAGATTCAACACTGCTCAAAAGAAAGCGGCTTTATGTAACATTCAGCTTTGCTGAAATGTAACTTACATTACCAAACTTCCAGCATGCCCTGTTCAAAGAGCCTTAGGTTTTGATAAAGTCTGGGTTCAGCTGTCTATGGGCAAAATCTAATCTAGTTGTGTAACAATGCCAGAAAGGAAATCAGAAAACTTGTTTCTGAGAGTTTATTGGGGGAGACATCAAAGCGTGGTGCTGCATAATTCCTACTCCCGTCACGTTGCACTAACACAGCCCCCTCACTCCTGATCCACTTGCTGTGCCTGCCAGCTTCTGAATGCACTATGAGGTGCATGAGAGGCATTTCAGCAGCTGAGAGGGCTTCACTTTTCACCTGGAACAGTGTGTCCAGCCTAAGAGGTGAGGGGAAACTTCACTGGGCTCATCCTCCTCATCCAGTTTTCTCTACAGCCTGTAGGCAGGAGGGGTTGGCCCTGAGAGGAAGTCAGTAGATGAGCCACATTTCAGGCTAACCCTGCCAGATTTCTACCTCCAGAGTAGGTAATACGTTCTCTTTCTCATCTTTTAAAAGGGATCAGATTGGTTAGGAATGGCCACAGCATCCCAAGGAACTGCTTCTTTGTCTCATGTCCCTTCTAGTATCACTGCTTCCAAGGTGCTATCTTCCTTCCTGTATGAAAGACCTACTTTCTTTGTTTCCTAAACAGCAATAAATTTGTCTCCAGTGACTGCTTGAAATCAAACCACAACCAAATCATTATCCAGAAACTGTGCTTCTATTGAACATTATTGATGTTGTGGAACAAAGGCACATTGCTGATGACATCTGCAACCAGTACCAGAGAATGGCTAAGGGGCAGATAACAAAGAGGTCAGGTCATAGGGAAATTGATTGTTCAGCTGGGTGCAAACATGTGCTCCGACATGTGTCTGATGAACATTGGTAGCAGTGCAATGGGAAGGCTCCAAGGCTCTGTCCGGCTCATGGGAAAGAAGGTTGAGAAGTGGACTGCTCTCTACTTGCCACCACCTGAATCAGGACAGATATTTGACAGCAGAATGCTCTTCATTCTAGCAGATGAACAGAAAACAAACAGTGGGTAGAAGCTGAAAGTAAGGAAATATAGACAAAAATAAGATTTGTTTTCTTACAGTGGGTGCAATAGTCCATGGAACAATCAGTTGAAGCTGAGGTGGTTTCTCCTTCACAGGTAATTTAATTCTGTAGTGTTTTTCTTAAAGGTGGAGCTTTTATCACTTTCAGGAGACCTACTGAGCCCAAGATGTGTATAAGATCAGAAGAGTCACAGTGGTAAATTTCTGTCTTTACACTCTATCCTGTTCCATGCAAGGGGAGCAGAGTAGCTGGAGAATGTGGTCCGGTGTCACAGATAAGTAGTATGCTTAGCCTCTGGTAAAGCACACTGGGGAGAAAGGGGAATATATAGTGCTGCCACACCTTGGAAGGACTCTGATATCTGTGTGAGGGTGCTGATACACATTTTTGTCCTTCAGGCCTATTTGAAGTAAAGACTTCCAAGAAGAATGTCTTATTTTACCAGTCCCAAAAGTGTGACTCTGGTTTGCTTAGTCTCAACATCAGATTGACACTGTGTTCAGTAATATTACTGCTACTTTGCATCTGAGGGATGGATTAATGGTCTCTTCCAGGATGTATTTATACTGTCTATCCCTGAAGTTGCTCTTTGTGTCCAGATGGTGGTACATGGAGAGCATGGTGTGGTAGCTGGTGCTAGAGGAAACTGGAAGAGAATGGTGGTCACTGGGGAGGCTATGCATTTGCCAAGAGCCCTAAAACCTGGGTTTGGTTCCCACTGATACTCTGCCTTTCTGAACTAGCTCATAATAGGAAACAGTGCTGTAGCTAAAGACAGCCCTAGTAACTAACGTAGTCACTTCCTCATCTCTGGTTAAACTCAGAAATTATTTCTAAAGCTGGTTCTCTATTCCTCATTTACAGTACAGTTAACCTCAAACTTAAAAAAAGTCCCAAATGCTGCAGTGCCATAATGGCAAAATACGACTGTTGTATGAATGCTTTTATTCTGTAGGGAATGTGCGTGGTTTCTTTCAATATGAAAATCCAACTATAGTATCCAATAATAGAGCTTCTTCAAATCCAACTATCATATCCAATAATAGAGCTTCTTCTTTTTGGGGTGGAATGCTCCCAAGTACAGCTCTTAGTCAAGAAGAGATCAGTCCTGGGAGGCCTGATGAGACAGGTATTAGGGATCAGATCAAATAACGGTGGTCTCTTTCTGGCTTTAAGCTGCAAAAGGGGATTTCCAGATCATACAGGCTCTGGATTTTCAGCATCTTGGCCAAACTCCTAGGTCCACCTTCTGAGAACAATGCTGGGAAGAAAGGAGAAGGATGACCACATGAGAACTCCACAGGGCTTGTGCGCTGAAGAGAGCTAGCTCCTCAGCATGGCATGAGAACTAGGCAGCAGGCCAAGAGCAGGAGAAAGAAGAAGTGATGGGGCATGGCCCAAACTTGCACAATCCATAGTGACAACATACGCAGGGCTCTTCTTTTGGGAATGAGACCCCTAAGGGCCTGGTTGTGCCCCAGCCTGCTCCAGGTTTGTGGAAGGGGCAGGACTGGAGAGAGGAGGAGGTGTAGATGCTTTCTTGAGGTAGGGTAGAGCAAGGTTTGTCTGGCAGGTTGCTCTTCCCCTGCCATGGATTAGCTTAGTGCAAAACCCTAACTGACTTCAGCCCCCCTCTCCGTGCTTCTGTGCTTCCTTGCCATGTACAGCAATTAAGCACAAGCCCCAGACATCCCCTTGCTCATACAATGCTTTAATTATAAAGCAGTTTGCTTCTGATTGGCAATTACTCTGCCTGGGAATGGGCCTCGCAAGCGGGTAGGCCTTCGAGACCCGGCTGTCATTTTCATCTGCCTCAACCTCTTCTCCATCTGGCTGCTGAAAATAAGGCCTCCCCTCCAAGCACTCTAAAAAATTAAGAAATGGATGGGATTGGACTTCTTTGTTTCTCTCTTTCCCCCATAGTTGTTAATAGGAAGCCTCTGATTCATTACTGTTGCTTGCTTAATCCCATCACGCTGACAGCTCTGCAGCACTCCACTCCTTCTGCCAGACGAGCTGCAAGCAGAGATGTGACACAGCAGTGGCAAACAGACAACCTGCCGCTGACCTTTCCAGGGCAGTGGGACCACCCTGGGATTATTATTCTCAGAAACAGTCCTGGCCCCAGATGCTGGGGTCTACGTTTAGACTGGAGATCTCTGCAATGCGAAATAGGAATGCTGGGGAGCAGGCTGGATCTTTGTGATGTGAAAGACCAGGGATAGAGATAGAAATGCAGACTCTGCTTTTTCATCTGCATCCTGACACTGCTTTGCAAGATGCCATCCAGTTGCGGATGGATGCAGGAGCCTGGGCAATGTCTATGGTCCTGCTACAGCCTGGGGAAAGCCACGGCCCTCTCCTGACATCAGTGGCCCCTGGGCCTTCACCCTCCTCCCATCCTGTGATACCTGATGGCGCAAGCCAGTTCCAGCTTGAAAACAGTGTGGTGGATGGAACAGCCATAGTGCAGGGTTGGCTTCTGATATGACCAAAGGCCTCATGTCATCAGCATGGAGCCCATGCCAGCTTATCCTTCAGACCCCATCCCTGTCCCTTCCTGGGTCAGGAAGCATTTACAGGCTGAAGTAATTTCCTTTCCCAACGAGAAACTTCATGGGATTAGGTCTTAATACCATGCACTTCGTTTTCCCTTAGTACAATCACACTGATTGTAGGTAGTTATTTTGTCGTAAATATTGGCAAAGAGCAGAAGTTTAGGGGCACAAAGACTAGGAACTGAACACATTTTAGATAAGCTCCCTTTCTTTTGCAGCCTGTGTTTTCTGAGCTATTTAAATTCAGCCACTAGAGAGCAAGCTTCTTCTTTTTATCAAACAGCAGACTATATTTATTTCAAAAAGAATTGTACAGTACTTCAGGCCAAAAAACCATAAAAATTGAAAACAGCTCTCAGTTTACAAAGGGGAAAAGAAGCTTGCTCTCTCCTTCTTCCTTCTCCCCTGCTTTCCTTCTCTCCCTCTCTCAGTTTCTCTCTCTCTCACTCTTCACAAGCTCCATCTTAGGAAGAATAGACAAGTGTGTTTTGTTGTGAAGTGAAGGTCTTTGCTAATGACTGTCTAAGCTCTCTTCCTTCGTGTCAGTCATCAGAGGTAATAGTCCATCCTGACGCGTGGCATGCTGTGTGAGGAGCATCTGAAAAGGAGGCCTTGGGCTGGTAATAGGCACTACAGCACTCTGCATGCAATCGAGCAATACTTAGAGATGAAGAAATCTGAAAATCGGCAGGATTATACCCATTGATACTGGAATCTGCCTCTATCTGGAGTAGCACAGCAGCAGCTGGGCTACTTAGACCACGTGGCTTAAATGCCCTTGAGACTTTAACGCAAACAGGTTGGAGAAATCACATCTTTCTAACAGCCTCAAGCCATGGGCTTTCCTTTTCTCCTTGGTCTTTCACACTCTGAAGTGCCCTGCTCTGACAGTTCCTGCGTGGCTGAGCTGTGGGATCAGAATCAGGGGAGAAGAGAAGGAGAGAAATCTTGCCTGTTCTTTCAGTGAGCGAAGGTACGAGTAATGGTAAAGATTCTAAAAGCAATTATATTACCTTGCTTCAGGAGAAGAAACACACAAGGTGCTTTTGGGCTGCGAGGGCAGTTGTGGCCAGGCTGTGTGGTATTCTTTAATTGCTGCACTACAGTTATATGTCCACAGTGATGTAATGGCTCATATCAAGGCTGCCTGCAAGCCTCCTTTAAGCCAGTTCTAAAAGCAATGAACTCTGTAGGGGTGCTGAGGTGCACAAAGAAGTTTCCTAACATGACAGTGGTGGCAGAGACAGCTCAGAGCTGGTGGGGGCAGTCTGGAACATCCATTTTTTAACAAGAGACCAGCCTGAGTAGCAGCAGCAGCAAGGAGCTGGTCTTCCTAGAAACCATGTCCAAATGGCCCAGTGAACAAGTGAAGCAAATGCTGGTTCAGTCAAGATTTAGAAACTCCCATCAGTAGCTCTTCCTGGGAGGACGATAGAGGATTTTGTGAAATACATGGTGGTATCAGCATTGTGTACACAGTGGGTTATCTCCCTGCCTTTCTCTGTGAACTGGGCAAGGGTACAGCTCTAGATAGCACATGCATTGCCCAATGTTATATGAGGTGGCTCTTTACAATGGCTTGCAAGGCCTTTGGCCTGACATGGACCTTTACAGAAAGACACTCCAAGGGGCTGTGGGTGGTACGAGCTTTGACAAGTCCTACTGTTTAATGTCCCACTGACAGTATGAATTGCTCCATGGAATGATGTGGCCCAGATTTAATCAGTTTTATCCATTGTACCAACCTGGGAACGAGTGCTCAGAGTGAAACTGCTTTATTATCTCTGTGCTGCATTAGGCACGATCATGTGGCTAAGAAATGAATTAACTGCATCCTTGCAGCATGCTGTGACAAGCTCTCCAAACCAGATGTTTTGTGAGCAAAGAGGGACTTCAGGATTTTGGGCCCAGACAGAGCAGCTATGAAGGTCATGATTGGCGAATCTCACCAGGTCAATATGTTGCAATGTAAGGTTTTTTATTTTGCTATGAGGCCACTGATTTTGAGGCCAAATGCAGCATAGGGAAATTCTATTCAAATGCAGGCAGCAAATAATAAAATGGTTTCTTTTCTGCTCTGGGAATATCAAGGTGCTCGGTTGATGATGGGGGACCACCGTTCCCATTTTTGAAGCAATGTAGCTAGAGATGTGATGTCAAAAAGCCATGCCTCCTGAGGCTTGAAAATGAATGACCTCACTCTGAAGTTACAGAGGTACAAACTCTGAAAGGTGAGGATATAAATACATGTCTCAGACTCTGGGTTGTCCCATGCCACTGGACACCCAGAACACTACAGTGGTTTGAGTACTGGTCAGAGCTAGCATGACAGCTCCTCTGAGCCTTGTACTAATGCCTCCTCAGAATAGAACTGATAACTGTGAAGTGTGGCTTCAGGCAAATGCCCTTCACCAGAGAAGCTCCTAGCTGGTGCACAGATAAAAAAAAAAAACTGCCATTGGACAAAACAAACAGCTCACAGGGCTCATTGTCAGCAGCTGCAGAGCTCATCTTTGCTGCGTGCATGACAGCACAGTCTAGTGTCAGCATAAATTCAGCCCTAGGCACACTCAGACCTCTTGTGTACTCTTGTGTACTCTTACCTGCCCATACAGCTTTTAGAAGTGTGCCAGTAGCAAAAGCTGATTAGCAGCTTAAGTATGGCTGTCTCTCCTCTTTGGCTGTAAATGCTAGCCACAAGAAGGAGCAAAACTGGCACTTGGAGCTTTGTCTAGAAGAGGCTGCCAGATAGAGACTGCTCAGTCTTCAGGCAATCATCACCTACTTCTTTTGAGCACATTTAAGAGTGCTTTGTGCTGCTTCTCTGTAAGAGCAAAGTTCTCTCTTTAAAAAAAAATATAATTAGAGTCTTGATGACTTCTGTGTCTGAAAAGCCTATCTTCTTTTGCAAAAATTCATGCCTCTGAAATTAGAGTGAGTGAGGGCTGAATAGGAATGCTCTTGCACATTTTACACAACAAACTTTTCTCCCCACTCCTATAAACACTTTTTTTTTTCCCCAGAAATGCCCTCTGTTTTGGAGGATCTGTTTTCTTTATTCTCTTTGGGACAGAATTCATTGCTATCACAGCGCTGCAGTTGCTGAGCTCCCTGTACGTTGACGCTGAACCATCCCAGCATCTCCATCTTTGTGCCCATCACATGCAAGTCCCCGTGTGCAGGAATGAGAAGGAGATACTTGGCTGGCATTGCAAAGGAAGGACTACATTGCTGAGCTGTGGACGGGACTGCACTCTCCTGTGGGTCCTCTGAGTTGCTTCCCTACTTAAACCTCAGAGCTAAAACACTTCTATCCATTTCTCTTGTCTTTCCAGGCTTGGGTATTCTCCCCGTGCTTCCAAAGCCTTTGGAAAACATTCTGCCAAGCCTTGAGCTGTTCCTAGGGGCCAGGATTTCATTCTTGGCTTGCCTTCAGTCTAAACAACCTTTGTTACTTTCCTTCTTTTCCCCCAAGGAATGTATTAATTTTCTTAACATTTCTCTCCGCCTAAAATTAGACTGTCGCTTTCCTTATCTCTGACCAGCTCAGTGGTGCTATACTTTTCCATTTCTTGCCTTTTTTTTTTCTTTCTCTGTGATTTATTTCTGGAAAATGTGGCTTGCAGTGACTGTTGGCTAATGCTGGAAAAGAAGATAAGACAAAGTACAAACTGGACTCAGACTTGCTTTCTTTTCAAGGATGGTCATTTATCTGTCCTTCAGCCGAACCTGTGAATCTCTTCCAAGGCCTTACCTTCATTTCTTAACCCTGAATAAAAATCGGTATCTTTGATGTGAGGAGGTGAAAACAACATGATGCTGTCTTCTGGGGTGGTCACATCAAACTGGGGTCTGCACCAGGTGCCCTGCCCTGCACGCTGGTAGCCTGATGCTGTTCAGTGTTATTTCTGGCTTCAAAAGGGTAAAGCTGGTTGTACCCGAACCCAAGCTCTGCCTAGCAATTCCCTTCTGCAGTTTTAGGCTTAAGCTGGCAATTAATGCTGTTATCTTTCCAATCCGTCAGCACGTTTGTCATGCAGAGAACATTGCTGACTTGGAGTGGTCCCAGACCTAGCCTGGGGGAGTGGAGGGGGGAGAAGGAAATGGAGTCAGAGTGGGAGAGAGGCCAGTCACCTCCAGCATTTATGAAACTTATGCTCTGTTATATACTGCAATTATATTGTTTTCCAAATCCAGTGGGAACTGTTGTTTTTCATGCAATAAATATCTTCCTGCAGAGCTGGCAGCTGTAATATGGCAGCTCTGACAACTTGAAAGCGAAACTCATTCCAGTAACATGATTCTGATACTAGTGGCTTTGCATTAGCTAAGCTGAGAGAAAGAATCAGAAAAGATAAGTAAATTGGATGTTTGAATTTCTTTCATTTTCACTCATAGCAACTCCTTTCCTAGTGATAAAACCCAACACTTTGCTAGCAGTGTTTTGCTAACAGAGCCTTGACTGATGCTGAAGGAATCTCTCATGACCAGCAGATCCATTACCAGTGTTTTTTAAAGATCCTTGCCATTTTTTTTATAGTTCAAACATTACAGGGCACGGTGATGTAGGTAATCCTTCATTCTTTGAACACTGATGATGTTTTGTGATGTTGTGATTTTATTTTCCCATCTTTCAGCATTTCTGGGGTCTGGGATGTGCAGGATATTGTACTGATATTCCTGTAGCACAAATGAATAATGAATACATCATATTGAAAACCAGTACACATAGGATGATAGGATTAACCTGAGATCGTAAAGCACCAAAGCCTATCTTGGTTCTTAGCAGAACAGCCCTAAAGCTGGATGCTTCTTGGCACAAGTGGGAATGAGTATCCAGAGCATTTCACTGTGAGATACTGAACCTAAGCTACATGCAGTACTGCACTGTTATAACTAAACTAGTGTCATTTCACACGGCAAGGTTTATGAACTGA
>PPHD01015643.1:0-15982 GCA_002909625.1 Bambusicola thoracicus
AGTAGACTTGCATGTTTTACATGCTCCAAAATATTTTCCACTGATTTTTTAACATAATTGTCTGTAAGGTCAGGCAGATCTTCGGCTTTGTGCTGCTTCAGTCTCATGCTTTTCTGTTTAGGCACAAGCGTAAGAATAAGGGTTTACAGGAAGTTATTATGCCTTACCTCATTAGGTCTTAACTTCAGGGTGTATTAAAGCTGGATAGTTGTGCAGCTTGTTATCTGGCTTTGCAACAAAGTTTTCTTCCAAGATGCTCAATTGAAATAGCTGTGGATCTTTGGGCACTTTGCAGTTTCTTTGCAACAAACACATCAGCAGAAAAAGCCTCCCAATACATCAGTGATCCAGCTTTATAGAAACAGACAGACAACTCAACCCACAACAGATATTCTCATCCCTGGCACAGATGTGGAGGATTACCAGAGAGCATGAGAGTCCTTGGGGGCTTATTTCTTCACTTGCATAAACTTCTGGGGTCAGCTGGCAAAAACTTGATCAAATCAAATCAATTCCAAGGCAGTGCCTGTCTTGTCAGGACAAAATGGGAAGCCTTCTGTTTCTGTGGGAGGTGGGCCTTATCAGCTCATTCTGTCCCTCATACTTCCTCAGTCCACTTGCAAATCCTCCTGGATTTATTGTAGATGTATGAAGCTTGCTGGAAATAATAGTACAAGCAAAGAGGCTAGTCAGCTATCGACTCCAAGCTCTAGGTAATACCAATGGGAAATTATTCACACAAAAGGTGCGCTGGGGTGACAAATGAAGAGAGTGCTTTGGCCCACTGAAGATGCTAGGAGCTTGGACAATGCTTACACATTAATACCAAACAGCTCATTTTATCTGATTACATACTGAGCACTCGCCGGCTCCCACCCCTTCCCTGATGCCAGCACCCTGCCCACCCCCATACCCTTTCCCTCGAAGGACAGAGGTTGCTTTCTTATGGGCAGCATACCATGAAATGGTAATCTAAAGCAGGAGCGTGTCTAAAAAACAATTGAACTTCACACAAAACAACTGTCTTCTTTCTCTTCTCCTTCCCAAAAAGACATCTTTAATGTTTGAACACAGCAACAACAAAGCGTTCCATGATAAAACAGGAGGAATGTCAGCAGTGATTTATGCTTTTCTTTCCCATATCTCCCTCCAATATCACTGAGACAAGGAAATAATTCCTTTCTCCACTTTTTTTATATTTAAGAATTTTTTCCAATCCCTTTATCATATACTCATCCCCCCCTCTACTTTTACTTTTTTTTATTTTTTTTTTAAGAGATCATTAATATGTTTCTAAAGGGTATCCTACAGGCTTTGGAGGAAAGACCTATCTGGGCCTTGGGTCAATTATTAAGCTGCACCACTACCACATTTTCTCCCAGGATAGTATGCTTGAAGTCAGCATGTGCTGAGCCTCTGATGACCAGATTGCTCAGGCTCTTTTGGACGAGTCTTGAAGGTGTTATGATGGACCCTGGGAAATGTGCTCACTTAAAAGGTGCTGAGAAAATTAAGAAAACTGTGGGTAACTTTGGAAGTCTTCTCTAAAACTCACAAAGTACTTCAAAGTGAATAACCACAATGGAAAGTTATATAAAAAATAAAAGCAATCCTAAATATGACTCTGGTGTACTGACAGTAAGAAGAAAGGATGTAAATACCAATAATATCAATAAAGTGGGAATTTCCATATATAGTCTCTTGGTGTAATTAATTGAAGAAAAACAAATTGCCATACTGAACTCACTGATGTAATGAAATCATAGGATGATCCTGAAGTGCCTTTCATTGCAATAACAGCTCACGGGTGCATTAAAAAGCAGACAAAATAGTTAGGCATCAGTCAACCTAGACAACTGTTTCGAAGAGTTCTGACAGAAAATGGAGCAGTTCTTTGGCTCCTCACTAACAGAACACTGAGCAAATGCGTGAGCTACAAGGAAAGCTAATGTTGTGCCACTGTTTAAAAAGGGTAAATGGCACGACCCAGGTAATTATAGACCTGTCAGCTTGACATCAAACCCAGGCAAAACAGCGCAGCAGCTGATAAGGGATTTGATTAATAAAGAATAGAAGGAGGGAAATATAATTAATGCCAGTCAACACAGGTTTATGAAAATAGATCTTGTCAAACTAACTTGATCTCTTTTTTGGATAAGATTACTGGTTTGGTTGATATAGGTAATAGACTAGGACTTCAACTGCATATTTCACTTGGTATCACATCAAATTTTGATTAAGAAACCAGAATGACACAGGAGTAACTTGGCACCTATTCAGTGGGTTTAAAACTGGCTGACAGGTCTAAAAATGCAATTACAAATGAAGAATATTTGTTGAGCCATATCTTGGCCCACTCCCATTTAACATCTTTGTCAATGATGCAGAAGAAAAACTCATCATTAAGGAAGATCACAGAGGGCTACTTGCTTGGGAGGATGATAAATTATTAAGCAGCTTTGCTGCTGATCTCAAGTAATTTGGATAGTTTAGCTGGCTGAACACAGGAAAGCAGTATGTGCTTTGAAGTGACTAGATTTAAGGACTTCCTAATTCAAAGATCCGTGGGTCATAATGCACAGTCGGCTGAACATGAACACATGAACTTCCAGCTCAATACCATGACCAATGGCTCTAATACAATTTCACATGAATAAATAGGAGAATATGAATGAGGTCTGGATTTGTTACTTCTGGCTAGAAGCAGAGTTGATGAAGGTGCTCTTAAGGTCTGTCCTCCTGACCGTATACACTGAACAGACTTAAGCTCTACACTGAGTACTCAGGTGGTATGGAAGGCAGTGCTACCAGGATGGCATCTGATCCCTATTTCACTTATCAGCCCACTCACCCAGCTAGCATCATTTCTACCTGGAGCTGCACAAGCTGGCTAAAATATCCACAACATGACCATGTCACCCCAATCGTGTTGCTCCAGAGATTGTGCAGTTTCTCATGAACACGATCCTACTGTGGTTTTCTCCTTCCCCAAGATTCTAGAACTCCATGGCCTGAGTTTTCTCTTGTTCCCAAGAGGAGGTCCATGCTCTTTTCTCCATATGGATGATGTACATCATCTGTCGATGTCACTATAAATTTGACAGTTTTTCAAAGCCAGAACTTGCACAAGCAGTTTGTTAGCTGAGTGGTCCAACAAGAACAGAGACCTAGATTAGTCTGAGGACACATTAAAGTCCTGTTGTATAGGTGATAGACCAGGTGACTGCGCATTTTTACAGAGGAAACCCTTGGAAGTTAGCAGCATTCACAAAGCTTATATGCTTATATTGGCATTAATGCCAATGTCACAGAAAAGCCGCCCTGTTCCATCTTCATAGTTCACTTGAGAAGGGGTGAGAGAAGAGCCATGCCAGACAAAATAGAGTGATGCTTTCTTCACTGTATCATCCCTGGGAATTTTTTTTTATGTTGCTGAGTGATGATAACATCAGAAATACTCTTAGAAGCATTCATCTAAGTTAGAAAGCTAACCCAAAGGTCTCCATTTATGGAGTGCTTCAGTAGAGCAAAGATTAGGACTGGACAATCAGTGTCATCCACCATTTTCAGAAAAGCAAAGCTTAGCTAGTGAAAAATATCTGAGATGACCATTTGGGATTTGTGGCTCAGATCAAACTGTGTAAGGGAAAAAACAGACTCACAACACTGCAGTAGTCAAGATGTGTTCAACCTGTTATTGTATCTTCTGTGTGGTGTCCCAGATGCCTTGTGATGGAGACAGATTGATAAGCACTTACTCATTTTCTGACTTCGCACAGAAAATAAAAGTTAAAGTATTTTGAGGGGCTAAGTTTAAGATCCAGTTAGGTACACATTTATTTTAGATTTAATACTTAACACTTAAATAATTTATATCTATATTTTTGACACTTAACAAAAATTCAGCCTGTTTCTATGCAGCCTAATGTTTTTTCAGAGGTATTTTACTGCACACTGTTGTTTTTGTTTTAGCAAGTGTTGCTCATTTTGTCAGAAGCAGATGGTGTTTCCTGCATTTTCTTTGTTCCAAAAATAAGCAACACCCAAATGTTCACTATGGAGGTGTGGAGGAGGAAAGGTCTGATGCATAAATACAGTTTTTCCCTTCTGTTTCCCTTTGCTACTGATCTGATGAAAGGAACTGCTTCTGTCTTGTTACAGGTCTGCAAAGCCCTGGAACTTGTGCTGTTGTTCTACCAGAGAGGACACATGGCTCCAATTGGCATCACTGCCAGAGCAAAGGTAACAGCTCCAAGGAGGCAACTCAGAGGGCTTTGTAAGAGCTTCTTTTTGGCCTGCAGAAGGGACATATTTCTTACGAGGCAGTGTTAGCACATAGCCTTAATTAGGACACATCAGGCCCCCTCTGTCAATAGAGGGAAGTAGGCTTTTTCAGGCAGAGAGTAGAAGTTCCATGTTCCAAACTGCCCATTGGAAGAGTTGCTGTTGACTAAAGAAACAGGCTGTAAAGACCCACTTCCTACTTACAATTTCATGGGCAAATTAAGTCTCCACTCTGACCTTCTTCCATGGGCAGGAACAGCAGTGCAGTGGCTACATAAGGTTGCAAGGACAGATGCTCCTGGGAGGATGGCTCTGAGGATTGCGCTGCTTTCCAGGGCTGGGCTCCACCAGAAAAAAGGAAATGTATTGGGGGTGAGAGGGGAGATGCAGCCTAGGAGCACCTAGGAGCTCAGGGCAGAATGTAGGAGCTGCAAGGAGTCAACTCTCTCTCTCATGTATTCATTTCAACTTCTTCGTGAAACTAAGGTCACGTCTTTATAGAAAACATTTATAACAGCCTGAGCAGAAACAAGACCCATCGGTCCTCTCCTCTGAGAGGTAAGCCCTGTGCAGCCACACATCTCCACAGCTGAGGTTTGCTCCCCAGTGTGAGACAATTAGGCCTGGGAGCACCAACAAGGTGGACCCTGGCAACAAGGAGCTGCACCGTGTCATCTACCATGCACCTGAATACAGCATTGTTGGGCCATTCCTTGATGCCTGCACCTGTGCTGAGGTAGTTCATGCCAAGTCCCAGCTGGGGCTATTGCGGGCTTCTACTCCACTAGGAACCTCCCTACAACGAGGCTGACTTGAGGTCCAGCTGCCTGGCTTTCATGGGACAATTAGAAATTGTTAATTTGGCCAAACTATCTAGCAGCACATCTTTAAATACTATACTAGATGAAGGCCTTGCAATAACTCCTGAGGGCATCTACCGGCCTGGAGATAAACTCAGCAAGGACCTTGAAACGGCAGCCAGTGAGCAATGTCAGGAGGGGAATATGTGGCATCTGGGAATATATTTCTCTGAATAAAGTATTATAAAAAGATAACCACTGCAGGGTGCCCTATTATGTTTTTAAAATACTCCCCGTTTGCTTAATGTTTATCCAAAAAAGCTAATTATACTTGTCGCTTAATGTAAATTGCTGGATAAATAAACACAGAAATAGGAGCTCAGTGACTGCTATGCTTTCTTTAAAATGCTGTCTTGGAGGTTCATTATGCTAAACACAAAAGCGAAGGGAACTTCTTACAATGCACTTATTAAGGGCACATTTTCTACAGAAATGATTGTAGCATGATTGTACAATAGCATATAATTTGCTTTGTTGGCATTTTCAGCGTGAATCTTGAAGACAGCAGGAATGGATGGGAAAAGTGGCGGCAGGGCTGCTGCTTGTGCTGTTAGGAGCTGTCAGTAGTGATTCAGAGGAGGGTGCCCCTGCCCAGACAAGGAGTGCCTGCAGACCATACAGATGACAATGGGGTAAGAAACCCCATGGCTCATTTGCACATATGCCTATCTCTGCGGTAGTTTTGATGCTGACACCTCAAAAGACTTACATGACAAAGCTATGATCGCTAACAGAAGAACATGCTGTTGCAGTTCACAAGCCCTGCAGATGGGATCCAAGCTAGTCATTGACACGCAGCTG
Organism: Bambusicola thoracicus; assembly: GCA_002909625.1. Lineage (NCBI taxonomy): Eukaryota > Metazoa > Chordata > Aves > Galliformes > Phasianidae > Bambusicola > Bambusicola thoracicus. The sequence continues at coordinate 5,946 of PPHD01015643.1, forward strand.
TACTTCTGTCAAGGGAGCCAAACGTACTGCAAGGAGTTATGCCACATTAATGCCCTTCTGCTGGCTTAATGCCACCTGAGAGGACAAACAAGGAAAAAAAGTTAGAGTGGTCCAGATGAACATCACTCACCTGGCACATAACTTGCAGGTATGAAGTTGATCAGCACACGTCATGGCTTCGCTCCATGGCCGTCGCATATCTGACACAGCAGGAGGTGACCTAGACCCAGTGATAAAGTAATATCCATCCCCCACCCTTGGAAGGACTTTTCTGAGAAGCAATAGAAGTAGCAAATTTCAGGAGGGTGAGGGATTATTCCTTTTTCTTTACAAATACAGCCAAGTAAAGGGAACAGCCACAAGAAAAGGTGAATATAAGGATGCTACACCTGAAATTGCCTGTTAAAACGCTTACTGGGCTTAAAGAAGATACACAACCAGATATGAGTTTGGACCCACTAACTTTAACATCCTACAGGCCTAAACTGCTGTTTACTTTGCATGCCAAACCCAAGCCCTGACACAAGTAGTGAGGAAGCTGGGCCACTGAGGCAAGGAGAGTAGGGACTGCTCTGGGCAGACTGCGTTTTCATGCCTGGCCGTGGCCAGGCTGCAGGTCACTGGGTAGATTGAAACACTCACAAAAGAAATGTGTCTTTTACCTTTCTAGCCTCTTGAGAGACTTTTATTTGACACCAATTCCAGTCTGATGGATGTTTTAACTTTTTCTAACTCTTCCTAGGAGTTGTGTATTAGTTTGCACTGCTTTTGAAACTAGGTTGTTATCCTGAAAGGGCAGGAAGTGGGGATTAAGTCCATTAGACAGTGTTTGAACAACTCCCTTTTCACTGTGTGTTGTGACTCTGCCGCCTGCCAGCACATTTCTGCCTTTTCCAGGAACTGGCACTGCAGGATGGTGTGTGGATGGCTGAAGACCAGGCATCTGTACTGACTTTCATAGGTACCACACTGGGAGGATCAAGGAGGGAAACTCTAAAACAGTGGAGGAAAAAATGTCCCTGGAACCATTCTCTCTGCAAGTGTTACATACAGGACCTGGTTTCTGAAGAAGCTCTCTACTGCCTGTCTGATACAGAAGCAAAGAACTGTATTAGACTGCAAAACGTGACAACCTAATTGTCCTGAAGGGTACTATTATTGTCTGCTTAATATGCTTTACAGTCCCGATGAACAGGGAAGGCTGGCTGACAAGTGTAGTATGATGTATCTAATGGCTCAATACTACCATGATGGGTCCATAAAAGGAATCTAATTTCACAGTTTAAGGGAAATACAGATCATGCAATCGTCACTTGAAGTCCAGTGATTTCAGCAATCTGGACAAGTAATTCTGGTTTAGGACATTCTGGTGGGTCAGCATTTTGCTTTATTTGACAGTGACTAATTTAAATCAGGGACCTAGCGCTGGAGACTGTAAAGACTTCGGCATTACATGATCATGTAATGCCAAAATGCTAACTGCACAGGGATGTCAACAGGGGTGTTTTTAGTTCTAACGAGATGAAACAGTGTATCTGAAAATACTACACAGCAGAGCAGTTTATACTACACATGAAAAAAGTCATAACTTTAATGTATGTCGCAGGTGCAGATTCAGGTTATCATAGGTGCAGATTCAGGATTTCTTCTGGGCAATCACACATCACAATCCCATTATTTCATACACACAATTATTTCATTTGTTTAAAAGGAAGACTTGCTTATATTTTGTGTGTAATACATAGTTCTGAAAATAGACTCTCAATTTTCCTTTAACTATGCTGAAATATGTCACTGTACAGAGGACATGACCTTCAGAAATGTGTTCCTGTTTCTAGCATAGGTTGCAGACAAAAGGGAGTATCTGCCCTGTTTCCATTTGATGTCTAGAAAGATTTAAGACAAGCTTAGATGTAAAAACTCACCATTTTGGGAGCTGGAGATGGCCATATTTTAAGTACTTTTTCAAGGCAGATCTGAGCTTTTTTGAGCTTTGAATAAACTTGTGCTTCTTCCTTCTCTTCTTCCTGTTGCTGTTCTGCTTCTTGGGGATTTCTGTGATCAAGGCTGGGACATCTTCCTGAGCCTACAAGAAGAGACACCCTTAGGCCTTCTAGAGAGGCCAGAAATCTCACCTCTTGTGCAAAATCTGTCTTTTTCTCCATGAGAACCTTCAATTGGTTCTTCCAACACTAGAAGATAAAAGGTAATTCATATGTAAGGGAACGAAAAAGTAAGAATTATACCAAATCAGAGAGGAATTAAAAAAAAAGACCACAGACTAAGTGTGTATCTTTTTTGACCCTTCCCAGGTGAACAGTTAAGAAATATACCATGTTGTAGTTCAAAGCATCATTTTTTCCTGGCCAAGTCAAGTAAAATGGTGATTACCTCTAATTCCCAGTGTTGTCAGCGTTCTCATTTCACTGTACACTTAGAAACCTTGCAAAAATACCTTGGTCTGTTATTGGAATAATAAATGCGCATGCCTGTTTGTAAAATTCTGGAGGAGCCATCTTCTGGGCTAAAGTGTATGGTATAGAAAATAAATCTAATAATTAAAAAAAAAATCAGCCAAATACTTCTAGAGTTCAGAGTTTTATCATTAAAATCTGTGGCAAAGCAAATAGTTCTATTTGACAAAGAAACTTTAATCTGTCCACTAGGAAGCCTTTGGCTTGCCAATCTTTGCTGGTGGGGAATGAAGGACCTATGCAACAATTAGGCACCCTACATGCAAAGACTCTGCCTAATGCAGTTGGCCTTTTCAGAAAACCAAAAACTTTCTTCACTGGGAATTTAAAACAACAACAACAACAAAAACTGAAGCAGACATTAAATCTTATGGTTTTCTCAATAGAAGTTAAAAGAAAATTCATCAATACAAAAGTCAAGATGATACTTCTCCTGCAAACTACGGACAGTTATGATGGTTGTAACTGTGTGGGAAGCATGGGCTTTGGTGAGAGATTCTGATAAGCATAGAATGCCACTGGACATCTAATCCTGCTAAATCTACGCAATTATTTATTTCAGTGGGATGATTCCTGTGAACAGAGTAAGCAGGATTTGGCTTTGGTTATGGATAAGTGAAGAGGACACTAAAGCGTAAAATGGCAGCTTAGAATGACAGAGGAGTTCCTAACCCTGGGAAGCCCATTTACACCAGCCAGCACAGTTCAGACAAAGCACTAAGGGGGGGACACGGTTGCTTTCTGAAAAGAAAAAAGAAAGAAAACTGACCCTAAAAGAAAAATCCATAATCAGGAGGACCATCAATAGAGGAGATTCCCAGTTGGTGTGGTACCTTCTTTCGATCAAGAAAATTCCCTACATTTGTTGATCCTAATCCAGCTGGCCTGGCTTGGATTTGTAAGCACCAGATGCATTGCAGTCAACTATAGATATTCTAAAGAAAATCAAATAAAAGCTTTTTTAAACCAATAAGTAGCATTCTTGCAGATGGCTGAAGAAGACAATCCATCACAAAATTAATAAAATTACTTCCTCTCCTTCCAAAATATTTAACACGTCTGAATCAAGCTGCCCTTACTTTGTATACATATCAGATTATAGAAGATCTGCCTCTTTATAAATTTTTTTAAGGGATGGCAGCCTTAGTTCAATAGAGTTAGTGAGGCAATCCTTTAAGCTGTGTCAAAATGCCAGTTATCCTCAGATGCCACCCAGATTTGAATAATTTAGAAAGAGACAAAACCACAGAAAGGAGGAATCATCCTTTGACTACTTTTGCTTTTGACACGGCTGCCTCCCTCTGCCTTTTACCAAAGCATCTTCGTCTCTCTATCAGCCATGACAAGTGCCAATCAAACCTTCTGTTTCTAAGGTTTTAGGGGAAAATGAAACATGAAACATTTTCTAACAATCACTGACCAAAGATCCACTATCAGTGTGTGGTCTGGGGGAAGCCAGCCTTTTCCTTTTTCACTTCTAATCTCTGACACACTGTTTACTTCTTCTTTCTTATATACTTTAATCTCTGTGTTGTTCCAAAGGATCCTAAACAAATTGTAGGTCAGCATGGATTAGGCTGCTTTGTTACCAATGATTAATACATTTACTTTCGTTTTAACATCTTCAGCAACAGCTGAATGTCAAAAAGATCCAGCAAGAGTTTGTTTAATCTCAACAAAAACTATACCCACATCTTCTAACAATTGCATTGTCAGCCTCAGCATAAAGAACTGGAACACAATAGGAGACAGTGACCATGGACCTGTATTGTTAACATGTATTTTTGGAGACACTCTTCTAGTAATTCAGTATTAGCACAATCAGATTCACGGTAACCTTCATTAGATCAGGACAAAAAAAAAATTAAGCTTCAGATATTTTCCTAAGAGTCTGTATTCTGCTCCCATTTGCTCACCAGTTCCACTGTATTTAGAAATGGTGTATGCAGCTTGATAGTCATGGAAATATTTTCAGTATAACCATTACATTAAAGGTTGCTTGGCAATGATGTAAATATATGGATCAGAAATAAATAAGGAAGTCATTGGACACTTTGGACTACTTTCAAAAGGATCAGATAGCTCTCTTTAAAGCATCTTAGATGTTTCTAGACTCATGGAAGCTTTCATAGAATCACAGAATGGTTTGGGTTGAAAGGGAACTCAAGGATCATCAAGTTCCAATCCCCTTACCACAGGCAGGGTTGCCAGCTGCTAGATCAAGTACTAGATCAGACTGCCCAGGGCTCCATCCAGCATGGCCTTAAACACCACCAGAGATGGTGCATCCACAACCTCTCTGGGCAACGTTAGTTTCTTAAATTAACATTGCATCTGCCCTGTCTTTGAAAGTATATTGGTATGATTTATATATATATGGGGCTGTTGTCCCATCTTATCTTTTCACATCAATTTCAAAATTTGTGCCATAATTTCAAAGTAACTTCACCACTCTTGACTCTTTTTTCTCTCACCTGCCAATGCTTGATGTCTCCCAAGCATCATCAGCACCTGGCCTCTCTTCATCCACATCTCTGACAATGAGCACCATTGTTTTCCCAAATTTAGTCAGTGTAGGAAGTGATATCCGAACCTGAACTATCAGATAACAACTCTTCCTTCATCAAAACACTCCTGTCCACTATCACTTTGTAGAGCCACTTCTCACTGCAAGTTCTACAGGGAAATTGCTCCCACAAAAACTGCTAGAGTAATAAGTTTTTGAAAGCAGATGACATGCCTGACAGATGAGTAATATTTCCAGTTGCAATTTATACCAGATCTTTATTTTTTCAGAGTTTTCACGAGTAGTAATTGCATGGTAACTTGAACGTTTGTGTCAGTAGGGTCTTCATACGTTTTCCTTTCACTGACAGAAAAATAAAACTCCGACCCAGTGAAATTTTAGAAATTTTTGATTGATTTGGAAATTGTAAGAATATGCACACATAATAACTTTATGCAGTATCTCATAGGTTTCACCCAAATTTCCCCAATGTTGTGTGTCTAGAAACACACTATCTGATCTGTATAAGTATACTGCCATAGTTAAATCCAGAGGAAGGGTGTACACAAATTTATGTAATATTGGAGGAAAAAAAACACCAGTAATTGCATTATTAATTAGCCAAGAGCATTTAGGTCTCAAAATCAAGCAATAAAACCTTCAGGAACAAGTGCAAAACAAGGGCAGTGTTCATTCAGCAAGCCATGAGATGTGTAACTAAGACAAACTGAGAGATCAGAGGAAAAAAAACATACGCATGAGCTGAGATCAGATAAGAAAAAGAACAAGAAAATTGGGATAAACCAGGCGTTTATTGAGGGAATTGGTAGCACTTACTATCCTATATACAAGCTGATGCATTTTAATGAGAATGTAAACACAGTATATATAAGTTAAGAAGGCTTTAAGGAAACAATCCTCAGCTTACCTGTACCATCCCAAGACTCAGAGGCCAGAACTGCCCAATAAAACAAGGGTCCCAACTCTCTGGCTTGGATTCAGTTTCACTCAAATCTGTCAGAGGGCACTGCTACAAATAAGTCTAAAGAAAGGCAAAGAGATTTTTATCAGATTCCAATTATTAACAAGTTTATAAGCATAAGTCATCAATCCCTTATTTTACCATAATTGGCTTGGTTTTCCATGATATTCTAAGAAAAGATATATGAAAAAATATTCTAATAATTAAAAGGTCCTTTAAGGGACTTTTTTTAAAAATGTAATAAAGAGAAAGAAAATTGTACCAAAATAATAATAATAATTAAAAAACATAAAAATTAAATAAAGAACTTTCACCTAGATGGTTTTTTTTTTGTTTGTTTGTTTGTTTGTTTGCATGCTAGCAAGAATTACTCCAACAAAGGTGATGGCCACTGTGCACATTTAGCCCACACTGCTTCATGTCCCAGCAAATCTCCTGCTTTCCACCCAGTGCCCGCCCCAAAGAAGGTCCAGCTGTGTGTTGCTTCCATGGCTCCACAAGCACTTATCTCCCCTGCCAGTGCAAAAGCAAACAGGGCTGTGCAAGCCACTTCCAGGCAATCTGCCTCAGTCTGCAGTGAGGGCCATTTCCTCAGCTCTTTGGAAAGCTGATTTCAGAAGGTATTCCTGCTGGTTTCCACCACTTGGCATGAATTTCTGACTTCGCACTTGCCTCCTCCAAAGAGATGGATGCTAAGCTGTTTGGAAATGTTGACCTTGGCCCAAGATCCAGTCTATGGGTCACAATAACCCAATAACTTAGCTACAGGTAGATGCTGCATGGATAGACTCTAAGCTATAGCCCAAATTCAGATTCAAATCTAAGCCAAACATGTGACAATGACATAGTCCAAACCAAAACGCAAGACCTGTAGGCAACATCACTACAGCCACCTTGCTTCCACTGGCTGTCTTTACCTTAGTTTCATTTGTTTTCACTGTATGATTTGACCCACTGTTGCCAAAGGCAATGAAAATATTGCAGTTGAGGGCTTTGGCACCTACAAAGAATTCTTTTACCTTTAAAGAAACTGTTAGTGACAAAAAGCATATTTACTTCTCCACAACACAATCCATTGAGAACAGATATCTAAATTCAATTGACAAAAAAAAAATGATATGCTATATGCATAAACAGCAGCAAATGCCATCATCTGCAAAATAAATTGTACATTTCAGGGGAATAAAATGGTAATCTGCATTGTGGTCCTCTGCTGGGGCACCTTAGAGAAGCTGGTATTCAGATAATAGTTGACTAATTGGTCTTAATTCAAACAAAACTTCCCAAAGAATAAGAAAGGTGTAAAGATCATCTGTAAAGTTTGAGATAATATGAGCAGTGTACTTGCTGGACTTCAGCACTGCACATGCATATCTTATCGCTCCACAGCAAATCAAGGGAGAATAGGTTAATTTAAATCACCTTTAGCAGGGCTTTGAGCCTATTCATTCTGCTTCCCAGACTTTGATGGGCTAAGATCTTGCACCTGTTTGCCTCTGCATCTACTCTGAGGAGTGTCATCAGCTCTGCATGTTATCCTTCCATGTCCTATGGAAGAAGTGGGAGGAATATAAAAAAAATCATGATGGAAGTACCGTTGAATGTTGCACTGATGGAAGTTGCACTGTCGTAGCTGTGAAACTTTTATGGTTTAGGATTTCCTTTGTCACTGCTTACTGTAATTAACTCCTTCAGAATATTATTTGTTAAATGCAGCTCATAAATAATTGTGGTTGAGTCAGCCCAATTACAGAACATGAGTAGACCTTTCATAAATAAAATACTCCTGATGTCTTCACACTAATTGTTTTGTAACTCTAACCTCGCATGTCCAGGAGTAGCTGTGCTAAAACACTGTAAATCAGTTTAGCAGTTCCATTCACACATTGACAGACTCTGTGACAAAACGAGATCACATTTCTTAGCCAGACAGCCCCTGCTAAGCAGTCAATTGGAATAGAGTAATTTGAACAGCTTCACATTAAAAAATATATATTACCCAGAGGAAGCTTTCATGCTCCTACTTCTGTCCCCATTCCTACAACACTGTATTCTTCTGTTAAACAGTCAAATGTTCCTCCTGCAGCCAAATTCATTACAAAACTTCAGCAAAGCAAAAGGAAAACTACACAGTTGACAAAAACAATGGCTTTCTCTATCCTTGAAGAGAACAGTTTAACAGCTAACAAGCCTTGGTATAGCCTCCAGGTCTTCAAAGACAACCCCCAGCCAAAAGCCCACATGTGCTGTCATCAGAGTGTCTCCAGGTGCACAGGGGTCATCAGAGTCCTTTATCCACAACTCTTGCTCCTGCTTTTGTCCAAGAGAAGGCAGGTGGTTGACACTTAGAGCAACAAAAGCAGAGACTGCACTCTGTTTTGGAAAAACAGCAATAGGTGGACAAAACTTGTCTCAAACACAAAGAGTTATTCTGCTTTTAATGCCAGGGAGCAATAAGGCAAGGTATGCATAAAGAAAGAATATCGGTACTTTATTAGGATAAACCACACCAATCTGCTGCCTGCATTAGGAAAGAAAGCTGTGTTGGATGAACAATGGTATTTCAAAGTGATGTAATAACTATAACATTAATTTCTCTTTGTTTAATAACCTTATGGAGTTAACTTTTATTTACTGTTACAGCAAAAAGAACATCCCCCTGCTTGAAAGATGTGAAGTTAAACTTCCCCAGCAGGGTGATCTTAGCATGAAGATAGGATATTGGCTGAAAGGAAAATACATCTTTTCATGAGGGGCTTTAAAAGAGTCACCTTATTACCTAGAGGAATTGCCAGATCTGGCAAACCCATTCATGTCTCTTCTTCTCTCTTCTCCAAGGGAAAGAAAAGCAGACAGCAAGGAGCACTTTGAAGACTAAACTTTACCTGCTTCTACTTCCTACTTATCTGGTAACTAGTAGAGCAAACACCAGTCATTAACCAAAGAAGATTCCGATAATTTTATTCCCAAATGCTTTTTGCAGTACGTTTCAGGAGTAGATAAAGCAGTCCTGAGGGTATTAGGAAATTTTATTCCAGTAGGCTGCAAACAAAAGAGCAATGAAAAGTAATTTACCTTCTGTAGCACGCTGAATCTTGTAGTTATCTCCTGGTAAAGAAGGAATGCTCAAGGCTACATTAGATCCAGTACCATCTTACCTTAAAGAACAAAATCTGTGATGCTGATATTAGTATGGTAATGTGAGACATGTAGTGCACATGAGTACTGCTTCCTTCCTGATGTTTACAAGACTGTGCTATGCAGTTACGTTGCACTACATGTGAGGACGCTCAGTCTGAAGATTCAGTTACACAGGTTGCTCTGGCCAGCAAGTAGTCTATGAGCAGCTACACTGGGAATGATCTGTGAAGTTATATTCAGCTAAATTGCTGAGCAATAAAGGGAACATTAGTTAGCTGGACTATAGTTTGACCACCGGAGGGCTCCTACTTTTTTTTCCTTTATTAAATAAAAGCAGTAAGCAAGGTGGCCTTGTTTAGAGTCAGAGAAAAAATAATGTGTAGCTAGCAATGTATTTGATGAATATCATCTTTATTTTTATGTGAATAACTATATATAATATAATTTCCTTTGTAAGACCATTCTGGTTTTGCCTAGTACTTGCAAGCTCCACTCATGAAACAACTTTGGCAAGCATTTTTCTGTTGAACGTGGTATGATTAGCATAATTTGTATGACAAAGCCAAACTAAATGTCAGGTTGACAAAAATCTCTTACTACAACTTAACAAACTCCTTTATGTGCTTTTGATGAGAGATAAATGTTTCACACCATTCTCAGGAAGCCAGAGAAACTAAACCTCTCAAGATCTCTCGCTTCCAGCAAAACAGTAGAACAGTAAATATTTATCTAAACTATAGGTCTATGATAAAATAGCATCTCCAGAAAAAGAAAATACAACAAGGTAGGAAAAAATAGTTTACAGTGGGTTTTTAATATTTTTAAACAAACAGAGTGAGGCTTTCATCTTCCTTAGGCTTCAATATTGGGGCTGGAAGGAGTTTCTAACAGCAGTGTATAATATAATGTATTCGTGCATTCTCTAAATTCTTCC
>PPHD01015644.1:3504-15982 GCA_002909625.1 Bambusicola thoracicus
AAGGAGAAAAAAAACCACAATCACAGGGCTGGAGAATGAGCCAAGCAGCATTTGTGGAATTTACAAACGGCATAGTGATATTCTCCACAGTATGCATATTTATTTTGATGTGGTTCTCTGTGGGCAACGGGGTATAAAATCAAACCGCACAACTGACATTTACACTACAGCAGTTTCACTGCTGTCTGGCAAGGAGGAGAGAGATTCGAGGGTGGATATAACTATGACTTTGCTCACAGTGATGTTCCTCTTCATTACTAGGTGTGAATGCTCAAGAGCTGAGCAATTGCATTAACACCTTTGCTGTAACTACTGGAGAATTAATTGTTTTCCCATCCGCTCTTTTTTTTTTTTTTTTTTTTTTTTTTTTTTGCAATGACAAAAGGAGAAATCCTTTCTGCAGGGTTTAAGTGCCCTCTGCTTCACAGGGCCTTTTATTTGAGGAAAGAACCTGATTTGAAATGTGTATGACAGTTCCCCCACGCTAATGAATGTCTATAAATGCCCACATATGGGTGAGGGTCTCTATAACGTCAGTTCATCCACACTGCTAATCAATCTCTAAAGTGCTAAAAATGCAGACAATAGGTATGTGTGAGTCAGACAAGTGTTGCTAACATTTCTGAGACCTCATTAGCCGCAAAATCCATTCACTTACTCCTAATTCATTAATCATTTTCTAGTGCAAAAGACTGATTCATAAGAAAAAAAATAATTCTTTCTGCACCACTTGTTCTCAGGTAACCTACATTTCAAGAAGACAGGATTCAGATTTAATTTTTTCACAGTTCTGAAAAAAAAAATAATAGGCTATCTCAGCATTCCTGCATGTATTAATACTACTCATACAAGGAGTATAGCACATTTGTGACAGGCTGGTTAACCACTGGAACAAACTACTTTTAGGTTCTGTGTTTCCTGAGATCTTCAAATCAAGTCTGTAAACCTCACAAAAAATGCTCTTTATTCAAAAAGTCATTGATCTCTATAATAATAACTAGGAAATGCTATTGACTTGATCATTTGACTGTCTCATGTTCTTAAAATAAATTCACCTATGAGATCGGCATTTGAGCAGAGGAAAGAAAAAGAAATCTTGTTTCTCATTTATAGTCTAAATTCTATATATGAATTCTATATATGAAGATGTGTGATAGTACCAATAAAAAATGTTAGACATTTTCCAAAGGAATATAATATTTTTTGCAATGAACATTGTGTTGAAGAATGCTAACAGTTTAAACAAAAAATGAAGAGGGGAAATAGAGAAAGCATGGAATTTGATTCAAACCACAAATCTAGAACCACAGAATGATTTGAGTTGGTAAAAACCCCTAAAGATTTTATAGTCCAACTCCCCTGAATTGAACAGGGACACCTACAGCTAAGTCAGGTTCTCAGAGCAACATCCAGCCTGACCTTGACTGTCTCCTGGGGAAGAGCATCAACCACATCTCTGGGCAACCTGTTCTGATGCTTCACTACTGTCATCATAAAAAACCTCTTCCTTATATCCAATCTAAGTCTACCCTCTTTGATCTTGAAACCATTTCTCCTTGTCCTATCATAACAGGCTCTGTTAATAGAGCCTGTCCCCTCTTTCTTATAACCCCCTTTAGATATTTAAAGGCTGCCCTCTGGTCTCCCCAGAGCCTTCTCCCATCTGAACAGCCCTAGCTCTCTCAGCCTGTCTTCATAGTGGAAGTGTTCCATCCTTCTGATCATTTTTGTGGCCCTCCTTCGTATGTGCTTTAGCAGTTCCACATCTCTTCTGTATACTGAGGACTCCACATCTGGATGCAGTGCTCCAGGTGAGGTCTCACCAGGGCAGACTAGAGAGGCAGGATCACCTCCCTTGAGCTGCTGGCCATGCTTCTTTTGATGCAGCTCAGGATACTGTTGGCCTTCTGGGCTGTAAGGGCACACTGCAGGCTCATGCCCAGCTTCCCACCCACCAGTACCCCCAAGTTCCAGCAGGTCTGTGCTCCATCCTTTCATCCCCCAGCTTGTACTGACAGCAGGGGTTGCCACCACCCAGGTGCAAGACCTTGCACTTGGATTTGTTTGAACCTTATGAAGTTTTCCTGAACCTACTGCTTAAGCCTGTCTAGGCCAATCTGGATGGCAGTTCATCCCACAGGAGTGTGGACCACACCACACAGCTTGGCGTCTTCCAATAACTTGCTGAGGGTGCACTTGATGCCACTGTCAGTGTCACTGATGAGGATGTAAAAGAGCACCGGTCCCCATACTGACCCCTAGTCACCTATCTACATCCAGACACCAAGACATTAATCATAACTCTCAGAGTATGATCTCAGTATCAGAAATAATAAAGGCTCACTGGTAATCAGTAGATAACTGGCACTAAGCATATGCATTTATTGATTAAATCCTTTATTATTTAATGAAATAAAATAAATTTCTTCTCTGAAATTTGTCATATGTGTTTCACTAGTATATGCAATTGTTAAAATATTTATGGAAGAATAAGAGCTCTAATACAAGAAAGAGAGATTGTACTTAATGCACTCAGACAGGATACTAGAGATCTATGTTTAAGTATCTGATCTGAATAAGATATTTAAATAAACTTGTCATTGTTTAAAAGTTCTTGTTTTTCTCTCATTTTAAAATCAGGGGAAAAAATGGTAGCTCAAAATATGAAAAACTATTTTCTGCCTTTGTCTGTCATAAATATTTCATAATTAAATCAAAATATTTTACTTCACAAGCCTAAAGAGTTTCATTTCTTTGATGTGGGGATTGTGTAGCTACTGTTTTTCCTTATAAAAAAAGTATCTATTTAAAAAGAAAAAGCTGCTTTTCTCTAATTGTATTTTACTTGCAAAGAGCAAAGTAATTATCAAATGAAATGAACTATACTTAGGCTGGCAACTCTTCTGTCACAGTGACTAATGTTTAATGCTTTAGTCAAAGACACAAGAAAACCAATGGTCAGTTATGCCTTATGTCTAATTTGTTCCCCCTGATGCTTATTACTTAGTGGCTAGTGTGTATCTTGTGTTTTTATGTCACTAATGTGCTTTTTATCCTGCCTGATGCATCTGAGATGTCACCATTACGATATTTAATCTCCTTAAGAATCCTGTTACATTCCTGATCTTAATATCTTGTGGCAGTGAGTTCCAAAAGTAACTAGAAATGAAATATTTCCTTTTCATCAACAAGAAATCTGCTGGCTTTCAATTTAAAACCATTCTCCATCTGTTCTTATGTTGTAGGGAAAAACACAGAAAGAACAGTTTGCTGACAGAGACATTAGCAGTAAATCTGGATTTGATTTGCAACTTTGTTCCTGATTTAGTAGACTTAAGCCATTCATTGGATCAGAAGCACCGGTTTCCATTAACTTCTGGAGTGTTTTGAACAGTACGACCACTCCTTTTCTCTCTGTCTTAATTATATGAATTTCAGGGACAAACAGTAGTCTTCTTTGGTACCCATGATTAAAGCATGAAAGTGGTGGGAAAGACACTTTCTAACCCAAAGGAATGAATTGGGTTTCAGTTCTCAGTCCTTTGAGAACATCACTAAATCATGTTGTGAAGAAAAGACTGAAGGAAAACTTTACTGCAATTCCCAATCAGTTCCAGGCATGAGTTACTCTGTAGGATCCTAAAGGTTACCACACCAACATCCATGATTTCAAGCAGAACTTGGAAGCCAAAAGATTTTAAAGAATCAGGGTATCAACAGGTCACCGCTAATATGTATATGTATACTTACTGAAATAAATATGCAAATAGATTTTGAGACATCTTGGAAACTTCAGCAAAATGTTCTTTCAGCCTTTTACTACTATGTTGGTTGGGCAGTCTCAGAGGGTGTCTGATGCTTTAGATGCAAATGTAGAAAACAGTATTAAATATGAACTGGATTCCTACATACCTTTGTAGATGAAGATTCAGACTCAGGAACCCATTAAGATTTGTATCTCTTATTTAGGCTCCAGATGTTAAACAGTGCTAAAATGAAAATGTTTACTATTTTTTCCATTAACAGTCAACAGTGACCATAAGTAGAAATATTATTACATATCTACATCATAGAGACAGTGTAAATGTACAGCAACTTTTATATTCTGTGGATAACTCTTTCATATGGTAGTAGGCCATGGGTGAACTGTGCATTCTGAATGCTTACTGTGACAAATTGCATGGTAGTGTTATATGTTTATCTGCTTTCTTGTGTATTTTTACATGTAAAGTCTTTACAGAAATACTGGTGTCATTACAGCATCAGAAGAGGTGAGAACAAGAGCAATTTTAGTGCCTCAGGTTTGCAGGCTTGCAGAAGATACCCTGTCATTCTGCTGTAGAACTGACAGGAAGGAGGTTCTTTTTCTTAGCAGGATTTTTAGGGGATCAATTTCTAAGATTTTGAAAGGCCAAGCACTTCTCTATTCACATGATTTTGTTTTGTGAGCTTAAATTGAAGGGGCAAAAAAAGAAGAGAAGAAGAAATGTCTAAATAGTTAAACTGAGCAGATAAAAAGAGGTAGACTTGCAGGATACAGCTCCCATTTAGCCACCAAAGTAGCTAGATTCTTAAAAGTCTTGGCATGCAAAACTTCTCAGTAAGATTAGTTTTCTGGAAACAGTGGCAGCTGATGCAGGCCAAGCCCTTTTCAGAACATAGTCTTTGTGCCTGACCAGTTTTGCTTCTCATCCTGTATGGTCAGTTAATGAGCTAATTTCTTCCAGTGTTCATATGGGCCTTTGACACATCACTGAGGAAACAAAAGAAACATTTCTTAGGAAGAATTATAGTGTCGCTAGTAGTGGCTTAGGAATGGCAATACCTCTTGATCCAACTTTTGAGCATGCTGTTCATGCCAATATATTTGTTGAGGTCTGGTACTCTTTTAGGTAAGCTTCTGCTGGTTTCCAGCTCCAAATCTGAGAGAACTGCTGCTGCTGCCTACTGAGTCATATGAAATAGATGTACATAATAGCAGTCCCTGTCCATAAGAGTCATTAATCCCATACTTTTATGGGAAGAGACCCATGCTTCTTCCTCAGGGAAAAGCAAAGCTCCTCTGAGCTCTGTTCTTAAGCGTCGTAAAGCAGCAGTCTCACCAGCGTTGGTGGACTCCTGTTACAATGAGATTAGACAAAAAGCCACTACAAAAGATTCAGAATATAATGATACTCCTGATGCTTTCACTTTTGATATCTTAAAAGCTGTCTTTGCATTATATTCTGCTGGCTCCATTGCAGACCCTGGGGCATTTGAGTAAGTGAACATGCAAGGAAAAGGAAAATCAATCTCCAGCCTCCGGTAATGGCACTGCTGGTGCAGATGGTCACTAAATGCCAGCAGTTTATAAGCTTCAGTCTCGAGCTTGAGTAGCAGAGATGGTTCCCAGTGGAAAAGAAAGAGGAAACATGAAAAATAAGGACTGTCCTTCAAATCAGAATTGTATGCAGTTCAGTATACTGCTGTTTAGTATTTGTAGGCTGCTCTGCTTCACAGCTTAGTGCAGATAGGGGGAGGGCTCGCATTTGTTTGTTTTAATTCTGTGTTGAGTTAGGTCTCAGATATCACAGCTCATACTGGAAGGTGTCAAACACATGGCCAGTGTCCACAATGACAAATTGCAATGTTTTGTCAGGTACACAGGAGAGCGCCATTGTGTGTGGTTTTTCATGTAATTTACTAAGAAATAGGTCTTGTTTGGCACACATGGCCTTGGAAAATATAATTTTCATAGTTGCAGCTGACCCTTTCCAGGGGTCAATAATAAATGCCAGTATTCTTATGCATAGGAAAAGGATCAGAACTTCACGAGCATGATTCTGCATGTTTTAAACAAGAAAAATAGCATATTTAGGAAATAACCAAATAAAAAATTAGGAAAAAAAAAATCTACTTTCCCACTTACTGAACTGGTAATTCAGGTTCGTATGAATAAAATCCAATGTATACATTCCTTTGGGCTTCCAGTGATTTTTCTTTACTTGGGCATGTATATACTAAGGAATCTGAGGTTTGGAAAATGGTTATTCTAGCAGCATTTTCAAAGACAGTTATTTCATTACTAACAGAGGTGTCTCCCTGGTGAACATCCTTGAAAAAAATGCCTCATATGAACTTCCTAAGAATAATGAAATCTCAGGCTAAGCAACTCACACATCCATTGTGTAATCCAAGAGCTGTTTCATTCTGTGAATTCTTTGCTAGGTTTTCTTCCCGGTGGAAAAAGGTGCACTGGAGTAACTAGCTGGGACTGGCACTACACCAGTGCTCCATTTCTAAACAGAACCATAAAAAGCTGTGTGCTCATATCTGTGAGATGTGAGAGCTGGCCCAACATAGTACAGTGCTTTGTATATGTTGGATTTCTCCAGTTTCTTTTGTCGCAGGATTTCTCACATTCTGTTACTTCGTTTGGAAGTTTGAGGAAGGAAAGGAAACATCTGGAGCAAAGGCAGAGGGTGCAGAGGTTAACAACTGGTGGAAAATACCCTAGTTACTCCAATTCAGTAGCTACCAGAACTCCTCTAATTCTGCATTCCTTTCCACAGAAAAACTCACACACCTTCACAAAACTATCAGTGTTCAGTATTGAGATGCCAGACCCCTCCATAGCAATCAGGTTGTCAGGACTTTTTCATGTATCCTGGAACTGTCTGAGCAGCTGTGAGGATGATGTGCAGTTCAGTGAGCGGGAGAAGAATTCACTTTTCATTTTGATTTGGAAGCTCAGCTGTCCCAGGAGCACAAAGGTGATAAATTGGCAGAAACACACTCTTCAACCTCTGCCCCCAAGCTGGGAAATGAACCTTCTGAAATTTTTCAGGTCATAATATCAACTTCTGGTCCGGGAAACCTCCCTACTGGATCTCTACTGGTATTGATTTTAGTAGTGAGAATACACTTCCCTTCTGCTAAGTGTGTCTAGAGGTAACAAAGCAGGCTTTTTAGGGAAACTGTGCAATCACTTTGTGTTTCAGTCTTTTCTTTTTTCTGTTTAAAGTACCTTTCTCTTTCCCTTAAGTCCACTGGAAAAGCTGAAAATGAAAATATAGCATAATTTATAATAAAGATGATCCCTTTTCACCTTTTAGACAAATTACAGTACTTCATAGGCTTATATTCCAAAAATGTCCCTTCTATTACCACATTAGCTCTGGCAGATCTAAGACAGGCAGGCTGCCCTGGATTTATATTCCCCTCAGAAATAGTAGTGAAGCAACAGACGACACAGTCAGGTTTTCACACTACAGATTCAGACCCCATGCTGTTTTCATGTATCAAGAGGATTTGCAGCAGCCATATTTTCATTTAACAAATTCCCTCTACTTTTTCCCCTTTCTCCTGATATGCCACATTGCAGTTCACTGCCCCCTCTCATCCACTCCCTGCTTTCCATGTGATGGCTGGCTGAATTTGCACAGCTGTTACAAAATACTGTGCAAGAGGTGGCCAGGCCAGGAAGGGTGGTGATGGGCAGTACAGGTACACGGGGGTTAAGGATGAGGTCCTCTGATGCCCCCAGGCTGGAAATTGCTGTTTTCTCTCAGATATGTGTGAGCCCCCCAACACCAAAAACTGAGAAGAAGAGTCCTATGGATATGGTTGCATCTTAGGAGAGCTCCTGGGACATTTAAGGAGAGGACATTAGATTCCCCTGTGTAAACACAAGAGATGCTAAAGAAAGAAAAAAGTTTTCGAAAGTGAGAGTGAGACTTTGGGCTATTTGTTGTCAAACAGCAAGGGATCACAGGGGAGAAGAAGTGAAGTCTATTTTATTAACTGAAGGTTGATTGCCACAATACTAGAGGAGCAATCATTGCTGGCCCGCCTTGGAATGAATACAGATTTATCTTGTCTCTCCTCAGCTGAAATGATTTCAAACTGCGTGAAAATACTGCCTCTCAGGTTGAAAACCTTCAAGCAAGAGCTGCATCTTAGACTGAGTTTAATTTTGTTAGAGATGTTTGGAGGTCAAAACCAGACAAAGATTTTATGATATTAAATGACATGAAAATATGTTTTGAAAAATGATGTTTCCTCCCTGATGAAAGGAGAAGAGAAGAAGAATTCTTGTCTCCACGAATGATCTGAGAGCTTCTGGTGTGTGAGCTGCTACAAGATTTGTATTCTTGCCAGCAGAATACAGGTGACTGTGACGCATTTGACATTTATCTGTGCATGTTCTAAATCTGTGTGCACCACTTCAGCTGGCTGTGACAGTCCGGCCACACTGCCCTAACACCACATGCACGAGCTTTTGACATTGAAGCCCATCCCTGGAGAGACAAAATGCATTGCTGTCATAACAGGTCTGCCCCAGATAGTCCTGGTGCTGATGGGTAAGTTGAAGTGTGTTGTTAAAGTTGACTGTTGACCTTAAAAATTACTTTGAAAGTAGAGTCCTAGCTCACACTACCTGTATGTAACAAGTCGGTGCTGTCTTGGCTGGTCTGTGAACAACCTTTCATATGGATCTATTTCTACCATCACGGTAGAAAATATTTTCATTAAGATTAATCATTGTTGCACATGCTCCCTTGTGTAATTGCCACAATGATGCTTAATGAAGCCTTAAATTCATTTGTGCTGCCTGTTTCTGCCCATCTTTATTCACACATGCTTTTGCAGTGCAGCCGTGTAATCTATCCAGGGTTGTTAGTGAGGAAGCAGAAATCTCCTTGCTGAATCAGTAATTCTCTCTTACGGGATAGAAAAAGAGTGAAATAGGCCTGCAGAGAGTAAAGAGTTAAAGGTTATAAAGCAGCTTATAAAAATTCCTGCTTTTTTATCACTGATAATAAGGGGAATCGTTCTGGCGTCCAGTTTTTATAGAAATGGCAGAAATAACAGAGACAGAGACAGGAGAGCAAAATGAGGTACGTGCACGGACTAAGTAGGCAGGTACTTGAACTCAACTTTTTCTTGTCAGTTAGTTTACTCACCACCCTATGTCAAACAGATTCCCCATCTGAGGTAGGTGTCTAACAGGAAGAAAAATGATCTTTTCACTAGAACATACAGTAATGGCACAGTAAGTGCAAGCTCTGATTTTGGCATCTTCTCTACCCCTCCTACCTAAGCTAAGCTGTACAACCAGCCAGGAAAGCGTCAGGAGGAGCTCTGAGTGAAATCATGGCTGCCTGTAACTCACAAAAAAAGATTTGGTAGTGTATGTGCCCTTATGCTGCTGATAAAATTTGATCAATGGTATTTAAATGAAAAATGCCTACAGAGACTCTAGAGCAAAATAAGAGGCCAGCTTCCTTTCCTAAGTCAGACTGGGGGAACCCCAATGGTCTGTTGGGCTCAAGTTGGACCTTCTGTGTGGAAAAAAAGGTCTGGGAAGTTACTCTATCTGACAGCGTTTAACTACCTGTAATTGTATTTAATTCTTGCCTCCCTCTGCATGTGCACAGCACTGGATCCCAGAACTAACTTTTAGAAGAAGGTAAGATAAACGATGCTTTGATAGAAGTTGCTAAAGTGTATATAAAATGGGAAGTCATATTATAAGATTATAGATCCCTTTCTCAGTATCCTTTGTCTTTACTCAGAAAAATATTTATTAGTCTTTAAATAATTTTGCTGAACTAAGAACTAGATAGAGAAGCTAAAAATAAGTCAGTAATAACAGATATTGCACAAGCGCTTAGAAAAGCATAATTAGCATAGTGTACAATATATTTAACCTAAGGATATTACTCACATGTTTGAAATTATGAACAGTCTCAAGCCTTTGCAATTGCAAGGACATAGGACTGAGACCAAAATTCTGTTTGCTTTCATATGGTCATGTGATTATGTCATAGAGAAATTTTTGCTATAACTGATAAAGCAGAATGTGCAAAAATATCTGCATCATTTGGTCCTTTTTAGAAATGTGTCCCACAGTTTTAGGTAATCAGAACAGTGTGCATACATAGGTTTTCTACTCCAAAATAAAATTCATTACATTTCATATAGTCACGCATGCATACATCAACTCTTTAAAGGATCATTTGTTTTCCTGCTTTTCATGCAAGTAAAAAATAAATTTGTAGCTAAATTTTTTGCTATTGTTCAGTTCAATCAGAATTTAATAGTACTGACATTTACCGGATGGTCATAAAAAGAAACCAAAGTGAAAATGACAAAAAGCCCCATGTTTTGCTGAAGTTCACATTCAGTGCATCCAATCTACCGTCCACAGAGACAAAAAGTGAAAAGAGCAGGTCTGTAAAGCAGCTGCCAGTGTAGTGATCAAACCCAACAGATTGCGGTCTGGCCAGATCTGGTGTCCAGATAAAAATGGTATTCATGCTAACCATCTGCCTGCAGGTCAGTAGGGACAAAAATTAAAAATAATTACCTCTAATGAATGAATAGACAATGACAGTCCTGTGTGAGGTATGGTATCATCTTTTTGTGGGCACACACACTCACACGCGTGTGGGTAAAAAGTGGTTGGTTTGTTGTTTTTTCAGAATGACTTCAGCTATGTTTTTAAATATATATATATATATTTTACTTTAACTCTCTCACTCCCTGGCTTTATGTTATTATAGTTTTAAAATACAGTTGTTTCTTTATCTTTGCAGTTGTGTTCATCATGATAATTAGTATTTTGATTGTATCTAGTGTAGTACTCAAAAATCAGGTTCTTACTCCTAAAATCCCACTGAGTCGATGAGCAGAATTCTAGACTCAAAATCTCCAAAAACAATTTGGACTTCCAGCTACAAAGCATGAGGAAAATCAGGAGTCTTGAAAGAGGGAACCTGCCTGCTTGAGGTGAACTTCAGCTAGAGCTGCGTAGAGGAGGTGAGAGAAAAGTCTTGGTGTAGGGTGTGAAGCTTCCCAGGACTGCAGGATCCACAGATCCAAATTCAGAGCTTCTGCTAGTATCTATGTACAATATATTCCATTTCTGAGAAAAAAGAAAGCATTGTTTGTTATGAAAAAATGTAATAAATCACTGAGAATCATGAAAAGCTTTTCTTAATATCCCCTTAGATTGGGCTGTTTTTGCTACAGGGACACTAGATAGTTGGTAGTCTGATTTCAAAAGATTACACTTTTTTGTTTGGTTGGTTTCTACAGCTGTTGAACAAGATTTATTTCTATCTTAATAAGAAGTTCTCCAATCAAATTAGACACTTATCTTCCATACTGAGCAACCATTAATACCTCAGCATCTTATCCAACTCTTCTGGAAGTAAAAGTACTCCAAAATTGTACTCTGCACACTCCAATTTAAATAGACTGCTGAAAATATCTTCCTTGTACATCTATTTAAAAAGAAATTCAAGTTCCCATGTAGTTCATCTAACCACAAAGGAGGCCAATAAGAAGTGCTTAAGACAATTTACTTACATCTTAATAGTATTCCTTGGGTCTGCTTCCCTATTGTGTGATGTCGGACTTAATCAGATAGGTAGGAGGCCACGGCAGAAAGGGTGCAAAATGCTGCTCTTTGTTTGTACTCACTGTTCATGTGTGCAAACCTCAATGCAGAGTTCAAGAGGGTGAAGGACAATGAGCAGGAAGTGTTGTCAGGTGGCCAGAAAGGTAATAAAGTGGACAACAAAAACAGCACTGGGGATGTGCAGGAGGGAACACAGAAACAAACTAAAAGGCTAAGAGTGATGAAGAACATGAATGAAAAAGATGTAATCAAAAGCACATCAATAAGTCCTGAGACAATTTTTTGGGTTATCATACACAAAACTGAAGCAAGTTAAAGGATACCTGACCCTCAAAGAAGTTCATGTGAGCTATGCTGGAGGTCATGAATATTGTATGTTGATAAAAGAGTTAACCCACTGCAGAAATCATGAATTGCAGAAATTTTATTTCGAAAAGGAATATGTATGTAGAAATGTATATTTCAGAAAGGAATATGCATGTAGAAATGTATATTTCAGCTTTGATAGAAGAAAGCTAAATTTCCTAACTTCCAAGAAAATGCAGTATCTTGGAATCAGAGTGCTCTTGGCTTCACAGTTCTAAGCTCAAGCGTTCTGTAAATTATACTTTGAATAACAAAGATGAACTTGTTTCTCTCAGCATCCTACAACCTCACCAAGTCAAGCACTACTGATGCACAAATTGCATCCAAAGAATCTCCTGGAAGGGTCAGAGCTGTTGCTGAAGAGCCCCCACTGCAGAAAGCACTGCTCTATCAGTTTCTGTTTCATATTAGCTGAAGTTCAAGGCCAGAACACCAAAGAAGTCTGGAGCTCAGCTTGTTGCATGTAGGGCAGCATGCTCCTCATGAGTGGCAGAACCCAGTGGATATTTCCTATGGGACCACTGCATTTGAAACATCAAGGTGCAACCAAATTACTGCTTTTTTACTACAAGGCTGCTCAGGCAAGGTTGCTCGTTCTTGGTTGTTATTTTAACAGAACATCAGAACATTTTCCATGGTAACCACAGAAATAAGGTTTTGGACAACCTGAAACTGTGGGGGGAAAAAAAAAAAAAAAAAAAAAAA
>PPHD01015645.1:0-15982 GCA_002909625.1 Bambusicola thoracicus
GAAAAAGGCAAAGTGATTGAAGATCATTTCATTTGGAAACCTTAAGGTAATTAACAATAATCATTATTGAAGAGCTATATTCAACTTGGGTTCCCACAGGTTAAGATTTAAAGAAATATTAACGAGAAACCACAACATACCTCCCGTCTGCAAATAATAGACAAGAATACAGTGTAAGGGCTTGAAAGCATCACCAACAGTAAGGATTACATTTACGCATTAAAAGATGCAGAAAAAATTCACATATGTAAGACAACAGATTTTTCGAAGTAAACAAGAGAATTACACAGTTTCACAACAGAATTTCATCATATCACGGGAAAATCTTTTCAGTATAACAGAACAGTGCACTAAAATTGCTCCAGTAAAATAAATCCGAAATCCCCCTAGCTGTATAATAATCAGATAATCTAAACTGTATAGTTTAAATACTTTTCAACACGCCCTCAATCATTTCCATGCATTGCCCAACTCATTACCTTAAGGAGGTACAGAAAGGCTCTCATATTGTGGAGATGCATTTACTTCAGTTCGAAATGTTGCAACATGTGCTGCCCACCTGAATCACACCCAAAGATCACTGTACAGCGAGAGCCTAGTCTCTTGAAATATATTTAAGCTACAGCATTCCATATACAAAAGGGTAACAAAAAAATAAGAACGTTTGTGAAAAGCTATTTCAACTGTGCACTCAAAGCAGTCTCCAAGGAAAAGCAGATTCTGTCTCCCTTAAAGAAGAGGAAATGCCTGTAAAGTTTGAGAATCTTCCCTAACTTTAGTCAAAATTGTATAATAGAAGCATGATATGGTTCTCCACAGAACTATCTCTAAGGCTGAGCAGCATCACACTAAAGGGTGTGATGTTAGAATCATTTTACATATCCGAACACTGAAATTCTGTATATGTTAGTGGTTTTCACATGAGATTATCTGGAAATGAAAGATTATAACAGTAAAGGAAGCTTGAATTGCCACAATATATTCTTCTTTATCATACTTAATTATTTCTATTACACAGATTTCATAGACTGCACTCCTGACATCAGTAATTGACAAGAATACAGAATAAGCCACAACAGGGACAGTGTGCACTGAAAGTAAGTTTAGGTATTCAGAGCTAGTAGTATACATAGTCAGCAGTAGAGGCAAAAAAAATACTTTCAAGCTGATGCTTTACATAGGCCCAAATTGCACTAGCTACAAGGCAGTCTCTGTAGTCTGCAAATTGCTTAAACAAAACATCTGGAATTTAAATGTAGAAGAGAAAAAAAATGACAAACATATTTAAGAAAGCTTTCACACTACATAAGATTTACTTCAGCTGTGTTTGGGACTGTGTTTGCAGTCTCCCCCATCCCACTTCTTTTGCATAAGAAGAGGAAAATGCCCTTATATGTATTTAGCATAAAATCCTCTCAAACCAGCAGGATGCTCCCAGTTCAATCATGCTTTATGTGCTGAAAGGTTAACAAATGGGAACATCTTATTACCACAAATAATACCATTTCAGCCTATGATCTCAGCAACACACAAGCTAAGTGAGTTCAGGACCCAGTAGATTTGAATGAAGAAGAAAAACAAAAACAGCACACCACATACCACCTGATGCCATAAAATTGGCCCTCAGATGTTATGGACAACAGCAGCTTTCCAACGGTACTACCCTTTCCCAGCAGTTGGTATTGTCCACTGAGTGGTTCAGAAGAGGAATTGGGAAAGAGGCCTTACTGTTTTTAAAAAAAGAGGATCATTCAGAGATAATCACCTCCAATTCCAACGCTATGCATCTTCAGTTACATCATCTAACCTCAATTTCCCAGTTTTCTCATTTCATAAGGATGTTCACATGTACCGTTCAAATAAATAATTCAATGTACTGTGATCGTATAGGTGTTTTAAAATAAAATACATGTGCATTTTAATCATTGTAAGAACTGTTAATGCAGAGAGTTTTGAATAAGAACTGTACCTCTTCATGAATAAATAAATGTGTAAGAAGTTGGATGCTGGAGTTCTGGCAAAATTAGTTCCGTGCACTCTCTCCTTTAAATTCTCTCTGCAATGCCTTTAGAACGGAAAAGGTAGCATTCTTCATTAATTTCCTGTGTAGAACTGTGTTGGACTAGTTCTTCATGCCCTACAGAAGAGTTTATTTTCATCCTGTAACCAGCTGCATGACATATTGATTAATTTATCTTTTCTCTAAGCTGTATTTTGAAATCCTTGGAAATTAAAGTTGTAGTGTAAACATGTTACACATTGTTTGGATTAGATAAAGTTTACACTTTGTTAGTAAGATTCAATACTATGTTTCCTTTTAAGACATTCTTCCTAGAGGCTTAAAGGAACAATTCATTTCACTGTAACAGATGTAGTACCAAGCAGTTGTTAACCTTTGATGAGAAGGTTACATCAGATACCAAGTAAGGGGTAAATTAAACTGACGATTGCCCTTGTTTAATTGCTTTTGAGTAGTACTCAGTATGTTTGAATACACGGTGAATTATAACTGTACCCTGCTGCTATCCATTAACACCAAGATCAAGAATTTTATTTTACTTTTTTTTTATGCAGCCATAGAGAAGGTGATAAAGGCTTTAATTACAAGCAGATTTAATTTAGAGTCTATTAGTGCAGTTTATCCATGCATACAGAAGGAAGATGTTTTTCTCTGAACCACTCTGTAGGTTCAGCGCTTCTTATAAAGAATTAAGACTACCGGTTGTTAGTACATAGTCTTCAAATATCAAAGACTTCTGTTTCCTTCACAATGAACACTAAAAACCTCAGATATTTTCTTCAAATGTTTGATATTTCAAGAAAAGAAATGCACTGGATCTTATCTGGGTTTCTTCTTATTTGACTCAGCTTACAATAAATAAAAGCAAGCCATTTCACTACTTGTATTTAATTCTTAAGGAAAAAAGACAACAACACAATGTGCACAACTATATACAAATATATACTATAAACAAATATTAGGGTCTGACTGTGCTAGATGCACAACACTAAAATGAGCAAGTTCGTACTGGGGTGAGAGGAAGCTGTTGTCCATTACATCAAACCATTATCTCAGGAACAGAAGCCAGCTTCCCTGATGAAACAAAATAAGATAAAGCAGCAAACCTTTCTTCTTATGGGGAAAAAAAAAATAGTGTATTTAGATAATCATATATTTAAGCCACATTTTACAAAATTATCGATGCAACTTTCCAGTAAATTTCCCTTCCATTTCTTAGTTTTCCACTCTCTAATGTCAAACTAAACTCAAATTGACCTGCAGAGCTGAAGCCCCAAGATTCCTTTCAGGTTTGTGACTCTAATAAGGTGAACTTTTGGCCCAATTTGCAATGTTATCATTTTTGTTAATTTTGTCCTTCCAGCTCTTTCTATGATATCTCAAATTAGTTTCACAACCTTCAATAACAGCAGAAGCACAAGGATCTATGCATAAACTGTTTCTAAGTGAAGAGTTAATGAGTCCCTATATCAAAGCACTGAGCTTCCATGCTGCCGAGCGGAACGAGGGATCTAAAATCTATCATCTTTATCCACAGGATATCAGTGAGCTATTTCCTGCACTACTGCATTCAACTACATACATTCATTCATACACATGGTGCAGCCACTAGCAACAAAGCAAGGACTGAACCTCAAAAGGACATCAAGATCACTTGATGAGGTATAGTGACAAGCTGTGCCAGCCATAAACAGCATACTGGGGTGAAAAGCTCCCTAACCTTCAAAGGTTAATTCTCAACTCCTTGTCAGCTACCAGTGAGACTCTTTCTCAACAGCTAGTAGCTAATACATAGACAGTTCCTACACATAATATGAACTTGTCCAAATACATGAGAAGTGATTTTTAACTCTCTTTACAAAACAAAAGTAGAAGTAACAATAACACGTTTAAAAGCTGTTTTGGAAATTGTAGGTTAATTTCCTTTCTTCAAATTAGTTTTACTTTATATACTTGTATGTGCTCTAGGGAAAAGTAAATACAGCATGCACAAACACATGGGACTTCGTGGATCCAATGAGTTTAGAGGACAGCATAAGACTTGAAGGTATTTTTGATCAGAATTCCTGTGTGTTTAAATAGAACAGTTGCATCAAAAATAAATAAATTGAAAACCTTAGCAATTTTCTATCAGCTGATAAGGCAGACGATGATGTGTATCTCAAATTTGAGGCTCACTCAGATTGTTGCAATTCGATGAATTAACTGCATGACATCCCTCCTTCCCCACAGGAGAATGGAATAGGAAAAATGACTTGACTGAGGTAAGAAATGATATGGAATACTGATAAAACCAGGACAGATAGATATAGCTTCTGATGTGCATACTTCACATTTGAGGCTCACTCAGATACAGCTTTGGACATGCAAAACAGCAATGCAGAAGTCTACTGTGTTTACCATATTTTTCATTCTACAAACCCAACATAAGAAAGTAGATGTTATCTTAGCTCTACTTTTTAATGTGGATGAATTGGGTATACGTGCATCTTTGTACACTTAAGTATTTTCCAAGCATTTAGTCAGGAATAGAGACCTTCTTCTAGTTAAAGATTACATCAAGCAGGTTGACTCTGGCCAGAATGGATTCCAAGTAGGTCTTAGCTGATGCGTACTTTTTCCAGCTATTCTGCTCCGTAACTATCTCCTGGGACACTGTCTAACAATGACAAAAAAGTACTTTGAATACTCTATTGTGGTAATACAACATCAAAATAGTCATGAAAAATCCAACTAATTTGTATAGCATACCACAAAATTCATCTTTATATAACGCACCACAACTTGTTACACAAAGATGGATCAACAAAAAGAATATAACAATTGAGATGATAGTCTCAGCTAAAAATGACTGCCATCGTAAGCAAAATAGATGATGTAACACTTATCTTTATCAATAATTACAGAAGGGAGGTATACACTTGTGATGCACAGTGTAATCCTCAGAATGTTTGCAATACAATAGCTCAAGCCATGTTATAGCATTAAGTTACCCAATGTTGTTAGGGGACAATACTCCCACGCCAAACATTACAGTGCCAGAACACTACCTAGTACACAGAAATAACTTCAAGAACTGGCAAACTACAGATGCAAACACCTATTTGAAAAATATATACATAAAGAAATGAAAGAGAAACCCTGCTAAATCTTCATATCCCAAAATTAAACCAGAATAGTTCTGACTCCTTCATTCAGCTCATTTGCCTTCTCGCCTGGAAGGTTAGCAGTCAAGCTTTCAAGTCTTCGTGCATATGTTAATCCCCAGGTTGCACCTATTAAAGATAGTGCATTCAAAAGTCTGTGCCAGAGAACTCATCCATAATAGAAAGCTGCATTCAGATAGATTTTATATGTGAATAATTATAGGAAACCTGCAGAGTACACCCTCCGGTAAGATGGGTTTTGTCTTGGTGGAAAATGTCTTCAGACAGTCTGTTCTCTTAGACTTTCTAAGGATTCAGACAACGTAACATTTTGCTTGAAAACTCATCCTAATTTCCTCCCTTAACCAGTAGGAGTCCAGCCATTCTCATACATGAGTTGCTTCTCTTTCTTAGCTATGCAAGCATACATTACACAAGATGTGTCTTGTACCTAGCTAGTTAATAGAATTCCTTGCTTCACTGAAGAAGCCCCGATCCACCTTACCTTTTGGTGATCTGTTGGCATGCTTCAGTGTATAAATTCAATGAAAGATGTTTTATTCTGCAACAACATTTAGGAGCTTATCGTTTGTTTAAACAGACAAGAGAAATGTACACAGATCATTACTGATTCTTGAATGAAATGCCACATGATGAGCACTAAGCTTCAGAAGCAATGATAATGTTTGTACACTGATGCTCAAGTACTTCTGATATACTTAAAGAAGCGTATCAAAGACTTATTTTATACTGGTTTAAGGCTTGGAAAAGCAAGACTAAAAGTCCTATCCTGAACTCATAGGTATAACTCTTAATTAAGATATGGTGACATTATTTGGTTTGATAGGAGCAGACTGGGGAAGCAGTGTTCCTCCTGCTGTGAGGGAAGATCAGGTTTGTGACTACCTGCAGAACCTGAACATCCACAAGTCTATGGGTACCAATAAGATACATACTGGAGGAATTAGCTGATGTAGTCACCAAGCCACTCACACTGATATTTGAAAAGTCATGACAATCAGGTGAAGCCTCTAGTGACTAGAAAAAAGGAAATATCACACCCATTTTTAAGATGGGTAAAAAGGATGACCTAGGAAACTACCAACTTGGCAGTCTCACCTCAGCACAGGAAAGATCACAGAGCGAGTCCTCCTGAAAGCTATGGCACACGGAAAATAGAGAGGTGATATGGGAGAACCAGCATGGTCTCACCAAGGGCTAATCCTGTTTGACCAACCCAGTGGTCATTTATGTTGGTGTCACTGGATCAAAGGACAAGGCAAGAGACACTGATCTCATCTATATGGACTTCATGAGGCCTTTGACACAGTACCCCACAATACCCTACTCTCAAAATTGGAAAGATATGGATTTGATGACTGGACTGTCCAATGGACAAATAACTGGCTGCAGGTGGTGATCAACAGCTCAGTAGTTAGATGGAGATCAATGACAAGTGGTGTCCCACAGGGGTCAGTGCTGGGACCAATACTCTTTAATATCTTCACTGACATTGACAGCAGGATCAACTGCATCTTCAGCAAGTTTGCTGATGACACCAAGCTGCAGAGTGCTGTCAAATACACCCAAGGGACAGGAGGCCATTCAGAGGGACCTAGACAGGCTTGAGTAGTTCGACCAGGTGAACCTCATGAGGTTCAGCAAATTCAAGTGCAAAGTCTTGCACCAGGGTCAAGGCAACCCTCATCACCAATAGAAGCTGGGAGATGAAAGGATTGAGTACAGACCTGACAGAAAAGACCTAGAGGTACTGATGGGAAGCTGGACATGAGACAGCAACATGCCCTTGCAGCCAGAAAGCAAACTAAATATCCTGGGCTGCATCAAAAGAAACGTGGCCAGCAGGTTGAGGGAGGTGATCCTTTCTCTAATACTCTGCTCTGGTGGATGCCTCACCTGGAGTACGGCGTCCAGATGTGGAGTCCTCAGTAGAGGAAAAATACTGACCTGTTGGATCACATCCATAGAAGGGCCACAAAAATGATCCAAGGGATGGAACCTCTCCTACAAGGACAGGCTGAAAGACCTGGGGCTGTTCAGCCCAGAGAAGAGAAGGCTCCAAGCTGACCTGGTAGTGGCCTTTCAATATCTGAATGGGAGCTACAGGAAAGAAGAGGACAGACTCTTTAGCAGTGCCTGCTGTAATAGGACAAGGGGAAACAGTTTCAAGCTTAAAGATAGGAGATAAAGATTAGCTATACAAGAAAGAAATATTTTATAGTGAGCATGATGAGGCACTGGAATAGGTTGCCTGGAGATGTGGTGGATGCCCCATCCCTGGAGACAGTCAAGGTCAGGCAACCTGATCTAGCTGTGAACGTCCCTGTTCATTGCAGGGGAGTTGGACTAGAAGACCTTTGAAGGTCCCTTTCAACTCTAAGGATTTTATGATTATATTTATATTCATGCTATCTAAATTTGAACAAACTCAAATTTAACGAAAAAAAAAAGCCAAAAATGGTGAAACATGCAGTTTAAAAAAAAAATAAGATAGTAAAAAAAATACCATGAAGTAAGACCAGAAACTAAAGCAGATCATCTGCTTCACCTTCCGCCTCCCCCCCCAAGGTTTACAGCCGTTGTAGATCTATTGTCTTGCAAATAAAACAAGCTACTCTTCTTAAGGAAATGTCCTGATTTTTAGTTCCTTGTGTATGAGAATATAAACATCTTAATTCCAACACTGAATTTGGCATCAGAAGGGCTGAAACATTTTGCATCGATCTGATTTTTAATGAAGAAAATAAAACACTAACTGCTATTAATTTTTGCCAACATTTATCATACCTGTCTAGCCTTTAAGACATTCAGTTTAAACTCCTTCTGTGACTTTATTTCTAATTCTAACTCTTCTGCTTCTCCCTGTGCTTGATTACATAGATTAGCACTGCAGTTTTGTAGTCTCAGGATACATTTTGCAGAGAGGAGCCAGAGATGCCCTTAAAGCCATAACCCCATACAGACTTTGGCCAATCAATACTAGAAAAGTGTTTTTCAAATACATGAAAAACAAATTCTGCAAAACTTATACCTACATTTTCTTCCTTTTCTGCTGATTCTCATTTAGCAGTGCCATTTCTGTTTCAGCAAAAATCAACTTATACTTACTGATTGAGAATCAGAATGTTCTACATCAAATCCTGTAAACCTTTATTTGCAGTCTGGTGCTAAGTGATGGATGTCCATTAGCGTACTGATTCAACACAAATCCTTCCAAAAATCACTCCAATTTTCACCTAAACTTAGGGTTTATTTTCTACAATCAATTCAGACCACTCTTACTACCTCACAGCACCAGTCTGAAGAAGTGAAGAGTGAGAAGACAGTTTACAGACATAAAAATGAAAAGCTACAGAATAAAACAGCAGCACAAAGGGGTGGGCAATTTGTCTCTCTGTAGTCATCACCAGAATGATATCCATCATCGCCTGCAGCTGTCTCACTCTCCTTGTTTGTTCTCTATAAAGACTTGTGCATATGGTAAAAACCACAATAGATGTTGTGGTAGTGCCATGTAAAAGATCACACAGATACATTCAATCATAACTCAACTGTGCAGTCTTTTATGCCTCCATTGTAGAATGCAATTTTCTGGTATGTATTTGGACTTGATTCTTTGAATGAATTGTCAGAAAAAATCTCACAAGAAGGGATTTGATATTGCAACAACACTCATTCCACATGGCACAGTTAGAACTGTTCATACTAACACCTCATGCTTCATATACAACATCAATCTGAAATGTGTGCCATCCATTTTCCCAGTGCTGCCGGCTTATTCCTCATTGTAAATCAGGAGAGAAAGTAGTTTCAGAGGTTGTAATTGTTTGTCATATAAGAGACAGTTTAGTTAATGAATTTCCACAATGTCTGAAGGAGACATAATTTTAAAATGAATCCAAACAGAACAATCATAAATTAAACAACATCCAAGTCTTTAATAAAGATACCTTCTTTGACTTTTTATCTTTTAGAAAGATTATAATGAATGCTCCAAAGCATACACGGTGTTAAAAAAAACGTGGGAATTAAGAAGTCTCTCTAGAATAATACAAGCTCCTTTAACAACCGTTAAAACTGTACCAGATTTGTGTAAAATACAAACTGTAACATGACTGGGTTCTTTTAGTATAGTAATGCACAATACAAAACAATCACTAAGCAACTTTTATGATCTATTATAATCAACAGAGCAGCTAATGAAGAGTAAGGCAGTCAGAATTCAGTAAATACCATCCTTAAAAAAATAATAATTTTTATAAATAAAAGTAATCTG
Source organism: Bambusicola thoracicus (assembly GCA_002909625.1). NCBI lineage: Eukaryota > Metazoa > Chordata > Aves > Galliformes > Phasianidae > Bambusicola > Bambusicola thoracicus. The sequence goes on from PPHD01015645.1 coordinate 9,464, forward strand.
ACCGGCATACCCAGAAAGACTGGAGGGTCTCTCCAGTACTCAAAATTATCCATCAGCTAAAATAAATAGAAGAATCCCACCCCAAAAGTCAATTTGTTATTTTGTTAAACATGCATAAAATTAGTTACTTTAACATCAGTTTTGCCTGACTTAATACCTGTTTTAGTTCTTTCTCCTATGTTTAACACAGTTTCATAACTTTTTTCTGATATACAAAGATATTTCTTTTCTCCTATATTTATTTTATCATCATTTGAACTACCATCTTGTTTCTTTTTACACAGGAATACTGTCTAATGGAAGGACACGGCTTGAGAAACAGAAGATGGACAGTATCCTTGAACATGACAGCACACAGCATGTGGTAATTTTCAGTTAGGAAGACTGATCTCATGGAAAGCTTGCATGTCTTGCAAAGTAAAATGTCATGTGGTCTCACACTTTAGTTGTCAAGACGCACCTTTCAGATTTCAACCTTTTCCAAAATAATTTTGATGTTAACTCACTTCTGTGGCTTTCAGTAATTTATATAAAATACTTGAATAATTATAAACTAAAAATAACAAACTAGAAATAACAAAGTTTTAAAGATATTCAATAAGCCAGTAGCAGCTTCAAAGTTCAAAAACTTATCTACTGTATATAGTGGCACGAGGCTCAGACTACATTTTCTATTTGAACATCGGTGCTGTCAACAATAGACATGATAAAGGGGAATACCAGACAGAAAAACACCGCAACATAACTTTGCTTTTCACAAATAACTGGCAAATCCTCCTAATCCACCATGACCATGAAAGAACAGGAGAAAGCTGAACTACTGTATTTGCTGCCAGTGAATATCTTTAGGTATAAAATTGGCCGAACTGTACCAGAAGTGGCCAAGAGAACTTTTAGCACTAATACCAACCACAGTTCATACCTTAGGTATTTTATGTCTCTGATAATGCCAAAAATCAGTCAAAAAAATTCAGTTGGATTCATTTGTAAGGAAAGAGTTAATGATACTCAAGACCAAATTATAGAGAAAAACCTCTGTGCCTTTGTCATTAATGCTGAAAAAACTCATTATGTACATACTCTCATTGTTAAATGTTCTCAGTAAAAGATTAAAATTCCCTGTTTATACTTGTGCACATTTTCCCTCTTCCTTCTACTGAGCACCATCCTAAGAATCTGACTTCCATTTTCTCTGTAACATCCCAGAAGGCAGCCAAGAACAATAAGATCCTATCTTTTCTTCCCCCCGAGACCTAACAACCTCACATCCTTCTCTCTCTCTTCACATGCCTTGCATACTGTTTTCCAGTTAACTGACAACCTTTTCCAGAAATCTTATTATAATAGTTAAAGAATACAGTTTCTTCTTCAGTCATGTCCAACTACTTTAGCTTGACAACTTACAGAATTCCAGCCCGCTTAACACTGTTTAAGTTTATTCTATCTTCTGTTTTTCAGTGTGTGGGTTTTGGTTTTGTTTGGGTTTTGTTTTGAGAAAAAAAACATCTTGGGGGTGGGGAGAAGAAGAGAAAATGTCAGGATTTGATCTTATTTTTATTCCAACACAAAACACAAATGAAACATTCAGAAAGAACACAAAGAGAATCCAAAACTGGTGACAGTGTAATGGTTCCAGGCCATGCTCCAATCATTTTAAATATCTGAGCTTTATAACAAAATTCAAATCTGAAACCACTTAAAATGCTGGCAATGATTGCGAGCCTTATACTTTGCTTCAGAAACATCCTGCAATATTCCTTGCATTTCTACAAGATTCTGAACATTTTAAATTCCTATGTACCAGATCAAGACCTTCAGTTATTCACATTAGGTCTGTATACTGAACTGTGACATTCCTCATGATTATTTACACCTTCTCTAATCTCCAGTGAAACATCAACAACTCCCCAGCTCATTCAAACCCTGCAAATGTAACATCCTTCTTCCAACATGAATTAATGCATACAACATTGGAAACATGACCATCAAGCAACATGACCAGCTTTTACCACTAGTAAGTTTCTTAACTACTTATTTGGAAAGGAACATAAACCCAATAGTGTTTTGCCCCCAGCCCTCTCCCCACCTGATAAGGAAAAACACACACACAAAAAAAAAAAAGGCTGCAAAGGTTTCTAGCCTTAGTCTCATGTTCTCACAGAAACCCAAACTTTCACTGAAGCCATTCTCATCCAATATGTCCTTCATTAATATTTGCTTTCAAAAGGAAAATAATTCTATCTTCTTGCAAAGCCACGCTATTTGGAACTACCCTGCAATAGCAAACATCAGTTGTATTGACTCTTGCCACACCAGGTAAAAACGTGATCAGTTCTTAACTTTCTCAGTGAGAAAAATTCTTGCTCCATTTCATTCTTTCCCTTCTGAGAATAGCAATAATCCACCAAAAATTCAGATGTATTAGTGACAAAATATATTTACGCTGTTTTTACAGTTCTTGAATACATTCTATTGTTACTGACTGAATGCCATAAGGCCTTCCCCTCATTCTCCATTCTTCTGGCACCATGATTTGGCTCCCTGTTCATCTCATTCAACAATTTTCACAAACCCTGAAGACTAGCTAAGGCAGATTAGTTTGGTGAGTACTGAAGATACAGAAAGGACTGGAGATGACATACGTTATTTCATCATAATAGTTTTCTTTAAACAGACAGACATTCAGGTTTGACACAGATGTCGGTTTAGCTATACTCACTATGTGCAGTTGCAGAAAATCACCAAGTCCAGGGGCACTGTCAATCCGTACAAGAATGCCATCCTTCACTGTTGTGCTGAAGCCCACAGCAAGACGGTCTGTCCTTGTGCTTGGTCTGTCATTAGCTGGCCAGGTGTACAAGATGAGGCCTCCACTCTTCCCAAATATGTATGTGGCACCAGCTAGAAAACAGAAAATTCAAAGAAAAAAGCATTAATTAAACATTTCATTAAGTTGTCAACTCTGGAAATAATTCTATGGCTTCTAAAAGGAATATACACAAACATGCATTCATTAGTTAACTTGGTAAAAATCAAGATATTCCACTGACCAGACTACTGACAGCACATAGAAGGAACCAGGAAAATTAAGTCAATGATGAAAATATATATTTCCAGACTCTAGCTGGTAACAGCCGAGGATAATGTGCACTAAAACCTTCTCTTTGTGACAGATGACATTGTGAGCCCTCTGATATTGATAACATGCATTGTAAGGTGCACAGAATGGTTATTTAGACTGCCCTCTCCTGCTTAACACATGCATTCCTTCTATGAAGACACAGATTCCCTTTGTGGAGCCACAGCTTTGGAATGCTAGACTAGACTTTTTTTTTTTTCCTAACAGAAAGAGATATGAAGATGAAGTAGCTTTTTAAAAGTAAGACAAAAAAATCTGTTCCTTGACCATTAGGCTTGCATTGTTAGACTGTGACAAAACCTCAATTTCTACCTTATGGAAGGTATATCTCTCACATGACCATGGACAAAAGAATGCAAATACTTCCAGGAAGTAATCCAAACGCGCATGTATGTTATTCAGAATATTCTAATGTTCCTACGTGCATAACAGTGGGAGAACCACAGGTAAATAAGCAACCTTCTACTTTTGTTATAAATCGTTCCAGGCATTTTTACTGTATGCAACCTGCTGAAGTGTATTTCAGGCTCCTAATGAAAGGTATTTCAGTTCTTAAATAAAGGCAAGCAGTCTTTGAGGTAAAGTGAAGAGCTTATCAAGAATTAATGATTTCATTAGTGCTAAAATATCATCCCAGACAATGCCTGATAGTGCAACACTTCCGAAAAGTAAGGGAGGGGAGGGAGGGAACAACACAAAAAAATCACCCAAATCAGACACTATTTCAGAAACATGGGATTTAGTTTCATTTGGGGATTCAAAGGGAATATTTGGCCTCTTGGAAGCTGTCTTGTCTTCAGTTGGTGACTATTCATAGCTGGGGACTTTTTTCTTCCCAAAACTTTAAGACTTTTGGATATCTAGGACAGGTGTTTCCAGCACCATTTCTCTCTACAGTTAGCCTGGAAATTTGTTCCTTGACCTTGTGTTTTGTTTTGTGGTTGTTTGTTGTTGTTGTTGTTTGTTTTGTTTAATTTCTTTTTCTTGGTTTATTTTTCAGACAACAGTGAAAACTAAGAAAGGGTTCGGTAAAAAGGGGTCTGCTGAAACTAAGGGTAAAAGGATTAGAAATAGCTTACAGAAGCAAATATGCAGAGGCCACTAGATGAATGGGATAGTAACAAGATGGGATTAGGACAATGCGGGGGTAGAAGAGAAAGATGAGTGTGTGAAAACAGCTCAAGGACACCAGGCAAAGAGATGATAAGGTGTCCCCAGAGTGAGAACTGGTTCGGGGGCTACCCCTCCCTCAGGGTCAGAAGTTTACAGAGAGGAAGACTACAGGCCTTCATCCAACGACCACCAGAAGGAAACCCCCGCTGCTCATGACGCATGCGCGAAGGGGAGGGACCATATGCTCAGGATTTTTCAGAAATGTAATGAATATGTATACAAATTCTGGGAAAATTATTTATTATGTATTAGCTCTGCCTATCTCTATACCAAGTTTTTGTCCTGATGGCATGCAAGTTAGGAAGAGCTATCCCCCTTGCATCCAGCTCTGTGCAGCATTGATTAAGGCATACCTGATTTTATAACTACTTTGTGGTTATAGTTTGATTCCGCAAGTCAACAGCAAACCTTCACAAAGCTGAACGCTGCCCTCCATATTCACAATAGCAATCTCAGCTCAGTAAGACATGCAAGTGAGGAATTTCCACCACAGATAAAGCTGAGAAGCAGAAGTATTCAGAAACCACTTTCTCACTTGTACTCAACACTCCAAGTTAAATGAGCAGGATTTTTATGACCCAGCCTGAAGCTCTTTGAAAACATAACTAAAATTGCCATCCTAGATCCAAAACTTCAGGTGGGTCAGAAATGTGTCTCAGTCCCCCAGCTACCAACTGCACCTGAGTTTGTAAGCACTATAATAAAAGATCAGAAGCAATAAAATAGAAACCCAAATCACTCAGCTCTCATTTCAGCATCACGTATGAGAACTGCAGGAAGTACAGGGAAACTGGGTAAATTTTTTGGTCTGAAAGAAACCACGACTAATGCTATTCTTTATCCCCCAAGGTGTACCAACCAGCAATGTGCATCCAGTAACCATGAAGAGAACAAGCATAGTTCGATATAGAAAGAGATTGTATTTTACACTCTACACTTCCCTATAAAGCTGCTGCTCCACTAAAGCTGAATATTACATATTAGCGGAAATAATTGATACATTTTACCCTCATTTAAGAAGCTTCTTCCAGAAGCGTCAACACACATTACCAGGACAGCAAAAACTCCAGCACATAAAAGGAAATTCTATATAGTGAAAATATATCCATGTTCCCATCATATGCATACCTATCAGCACATACTATCAGTAAATTCAAACAACTGTGCCTGAAATCATAGTGAAGCAAGAAATTTCCCTCATAATTCTGAGTTAGAAGAATACAATGGCATAATGGAACTTCGAACAAAATTTCATTTTCAAAAAGGTTAATTCTACAGACTAGACTCTGTTGATTCAGCTTTAGACTCAAGATGGGGAATATATAACTTGCAAAACACATATGAAACATTTTTGTAAGTTTGTTTTAAAACCCATCCCCCAGCTGTATATGTCAACTCATCACATGAGTTGGTAATAACTGGTAATTATCTATATTTTCTGCCATGGTTGGGGAAATCAACTGTCCACCATAAACTATGCTACAAATATCCTCCTTCAATTCATTAGCTTGTTCTGAAAGTTGTACGTTGCATTACAGACTAAAATAAGGAACAGTAGTTCGTTAAGTAAAGCAAGATGAGTTTGTTTACTGTTAATGAATTCATGGATTAAGATTTGCTTTCCAAAACTATTCTCACTTGAATTCAAAGCAGGTTTATATGCAAAGACTTTCAAAAACTTGAAAGACAGTTCTGCAGTATTTATAAAAAGACAGATGATTTTGTTGCCTCTCTAAGAGCCGTTTGGATGCAGGTAGAGCATGTCAGAGCTCCTGTGAATGCCAATTATAACCAATTATGTCTTCATAGGCCTGTCATGGGACTTAACTGATTAAGAGCGCTCATTTTTTCCCTCAAAGAAGAAAAGACTTCATTTCTAGGCTTATCTTGATGAAATTCAGTACTTAAAGATCTGTGCACATCGCACAATCAGACACAACAACCCAAAGATCACTAGCCAAATTAACTCGATAACTGAAAGCTGATGACTTGCAGTTGTTTCCTTATTCACAGAATGGTTTGGATTGGAAGGGACTTCTGAGATCATCTAGTACCAACCCTCCTGCTATAGGCAGAGACACCTCCCTCTAGACCACGTTGCTCAAGGCCCCACCCAGCCTGGCCTTGAATGTTTCCAGGAAGGGGGCATTCACAACCTCACTGAACCACCTGTTCCAGTTTTTTGTGTTTTTTTTTTTTTTTTAACC
>PPHD01015646.1:2622-15981 GCA_002909625.1 Bambusicola thoracicus
TGAAGTTAAATATCATTTTGTATTTTGACTGCCCTAGGTTCTCTCAGTCTCCCTCAAGGATCACTTCTAATTTTCAAAACGTAGAGAACTTTCCAAATTTTCTTTTAATTATGGACCTATTATTTCAATCATATGAACCCAGGAAATTTGCCTTATGTTCATTTGCTCTAAACTGCACACACCTGAGGTGTAAAACAAACAAAGAATTAAGATGCAGGGTCTCATCANCTTCTAATTTTCAAAACGTAGAGAACTTTCCAAATTTTCTTTTAATTATGGACCTATTATTTCAATCATATGAACCCAGGAAATTTGCCTTATGTTCATTTGCTCTAAACTGCACACACCTGAGGTGTAAAACAAACAAAGAATTAAGATGCAGGGTCTCATCAGAGCTGGACACGGAAGCCTCCCAGGTCTTTGTGAGATATTTCATGGTACCTTGAAATCTCCAAGAACATAAGGAACATATTTACAAATAAAGGAACACTACCCAGATTTATTAGAAGTTTCTGAATTAATTAACTGCAGATTCTATCTCTTTTTGAGTTCCATTGTAGCTGTTGGTGGGTACATAAGAAAATTAAAAATTCTCATTGTACTTCCAGTATATTTTCCTTTATTGTGCACAGCAATCTCTGCTCTAACATACAGAATACTTAATCATTGGCCTGATAAGTTGTAAAGATTTTAGCCGTACCTGTTGAAGATAACTCCCATAACTCAAGTAAGGTCTGGTACCTTGTCTTGGGAGAATGATGGAATTTTAAATCCATGCCTGAATGGAAAAAGCTGAACAAAAACTATTTAGGCTGAGTTTAGAGGGCTTGGGAAAATAGAAACAACAGATAGATGTTTTTGGATCACTCCAAACGCCTCATTTACTCTGAGGTAAAAATAATTTGGATTCATTTGTTTTGTTTAACAAGTTTTGTGTTCTTCCTTTCTTATAATTTGTGTCTTCCTCATGGAAAAATGACATCTTAAAATCAGAAGTAGAAATGTCAAAGCTGACCACTCTAGCTCTTGTTAGTCAAATATTTCATACTAGGAGACCTGAAGTAATAACCTTTTAGTGTTTATAATTCTTTCAGTTGATCTTCATACAAATTTTTGTACTCTTTTACTGCCTCCAGAATTCCATTTCTTCTACCACTCACTGAAAAGAAAAATAATGTTCCTCTATATTCAAAATAACCCCATCCAAATCCCTGCCAGGAAAACCCTTTTATTACTAGATTCTGAAAACTTGCTCATACAGGTACTATATGCTATAATGAGTTATGTTCATTATAGCAGTTGCTTAAATTACTTCATCTTGGTTTACATTTCTCCATTTCCTGGCTTTGTTTGAGCAAATCCACAGCACTTCAGCATACACAGGGAACCTGCTCCAAGTGATGACCTAAAGGATCTGACTGACTTCTCTGAAATTACACCAATGTGGGTGCAGGAGGAAATGGCTGCTGCCTTGCATGCTGCCTCCATGCAGGAGCTCAGCCAGGGCTTTGCACCACAGCTGAAAGCATCAGCTGGCCTGATGTAATACCTACCAGAAGTCAAAGGCTTTGAATTAAATGTGGTCTAGGGAAACACATTAGGACAACTGCACATTCCAAAAGAGGTTAGCCTCGGACTACAGGCAATGGTGAATGCTTTTCATGAGGGAACACTTCTGGGAAGACCCCATTCAACAGGAAAATGCTAAGACAAGTAGCACCAGCTCATTAGGATCGTGTCCTGTCTTAGAGAGCACAGACTTCTGCCCATGTAACGAGCTAATGCTGTACAAACTGAACAAATCAGGTGGAAGAGAAATCTGTTTATTCTTATCACTACATACTGTATCTTCTTAAGTGCATTTCTTAAATGTTGTACTTAAAGACACGGTTCCAAAAATCACATGAAGTCTTCAGCTCCTTTTTGTGGGGAAATAGCACTTCCTTGCTAGACTTGTATATTCACATTCTCCTATTTGAAGAGGTTGCTCCATACGTGTGGAGGGAAAGAAAAAAATGGGGATTTCCAGAATACTTAGTAGTTTCTTGAGCCCTTATTAAACATGTGTGCATGGTGCCATCTCCTTCATCTCTTTCCATAAGATGTGGTTTTGAATGCTTCATTTACAAAGATATTTTTGTAAAACAGAAAATCAAAAATCATCAAAAGAACTGAGAAACAATAATAGGTTTTTTTAATTCCAGTCTGATTATCTTTGTTTTACTTTTATAATGAAATGAGCGAGCGTGTTTTCATAGGGAATTACTTGGAATCAGACTAGATGCAGGATATATCATTCATCTGAGATGTAGAAACTTCTGGATTTATTTAGGAAAATGTGGCTTGAAAAGGAGTTTCTCAGAAGAAAGCAATTAAATATTATTTAGAAAAAAATGCATATCGTGGCAGAAATGATGAAATCCGATTGCAAAATGTATAGCTTTCTCCCCTGCATATGTTTTTTTCTGGTTGGAACTTCTCCACAAACCTGGGCCTATCATGAACAGCAATGGCTAATCTTACTGAAATGTGGGAAGATTGTTATTGAAATGTGGGAAGGTTTTGGGTGTGGGAAAATACCTACAAGAAGGACAGAATCTTGCTGCTCAAATCGGACTTACGAAACTCTGCTCTGATTCAAATTCCCAAGAGTGAAAAACAAGTGGATTCGAAACCCATAAAACTCAATGGCAGCCTTTCTTTTTACTTCATTGCCCTTCAGAAATGGCTTCAAGGTTGAAATCCTGCCCTCGCTAATTTCAGTGGTTCTTGGATGAGATCCACATAAAACTGTTTGTTACCTCTGGAGGATTTCTTCAAAAAATGGGGAGCTTCCCTTTATTTGCCACATTCCAGCAGCACTGGCTAAGTTGAACTTGAATGCAGACAACTCTACATCGGATCCAATGTATTTATTGATGAAAGTACTTTGGGTAACCCTGGTGAATGCCTGTATCCCTCCTACAAAAATGTTACAGTTGATGAGGGTTTTCTGCTGTGTTTCTCCTGCCTAAGGAATTTCTGACCAGGTAAAAACCAGGACATTTTTCATAGCAGAGCCTATTGTTTTATAATTGAGAGGCTGAAGAATGCATTTTCTCCTTTAGATTTGAAGTGCTGTCTATCCATAAACAAATACCACAGCAAACAAATATGTGCACACACATAACAAAATATATGCTTCCACGAGGTTGATTCCTTGCCACTTTAGTGGCTATTGCAGAGATCATCGTTGTTCCCATTTCATTATTGAAGCTGTACTTTGAAAAATATATGAAGGCAGTAAATATAAAAGCAGACGTGTCAAGCTCAGCCCTCTCTTCACTCAGCTCTCACTAGCTGGGACAGCAGCTCATATCCTTCAAATGGCTGTGGTTAAAAACACTTTCATTTCTCTCAAAGTTACCACCAGTAACGCAGGCCCACTACAAACCCTGTTGGAGGGTGCAACTTCTTGGAAGCCGTAATAACAAGATTGTTTCTCTTCCTGCTTGTGTGATCATTTTGAACTTAATTATAGCTGTTCGTTTATTAAAATAAATAACCTGGGAATATAAATTCTAAATTCCAGCTGTTCAAACAGTCCTTTTATTTTCTTTACGCGCAGAGTTTGGTGGGCAATTTATTGTATCCATTTCCCCACCTTTTTTTTACTAGGAAATATACAATAAATTTTCCCAGTGTTCTTGGGAATCATGTGTAGAAGCATCACTGCTTCAGTGCAAGGCCTTTTTCTTTTAAACACACAAGTGACCGAGCTGAGGTGGTGGTTGCTTCATTGATTTTCAGCTCTGATAGCAATTTATGAAGTAAGCTTGAGACTACCACTGTGCAGCTCAGTATTCCACTTTCCCTTTGCTTTTCCCCTTGTGAGTTACCTGCTCGCCTCTTTTCACTGAACTTGATTTAAATGCTTATTATTGACCTCAGTGCCTCCTCCCAAATGTGCACCGCTACTTGTTCTTGTGACAGAGAGAAACACTGAACTCCATTTGACAGCCTCCTTTGAGCTAATGTACTTAATTTCCTATGTCAGACAGCCAACTCTGACGAGGTGGCTGTAGATTCAAGGCAAATCCCTCCCTATCCCACAGAACCAAAGTGAGGGTGCGACAATTCATCATTTGTTATTGCAGAGATGAGGAGGCAGAGAAGCTCTGGCCTTAACCATGACCTCCTGTGCTCAGCTGTGCCTGAGGAAGAGGAGGCACCTTGCAGCAGCAGAGAGGTTTGCTGTTGGTTGACAGATGGGGAATTCAGAGCACAAGTTAAAAAAACATGCTTAGGAGATCTTTATGATTCTAAACCTTTTTTTGTGTGTGTATTATTATGTCATTCTAGACGGACATTAGGATCACTGAATACAGATGAGATCTTTTAAAAGGAATCATCCTTCTTTTATAGTTTTGTTTTCTTTCTCATTATCACACCATCTCACATATCAAACCATGCAAATGGCTTTCTTGCTTTGAGTGCAGCAATACATCTAATGAAGCACAGTCTCAGTTGTAAGAGGTAACAGACTAAGGAAACAATATTTTGCATCTAGCGGGGAAAGAGAACATGGAAGCACCTTAATTTTCATTAGCATTTAAATTAGGCAGCACATTTGACTCATCTTAAAGTGTATGGACATCTCTTAAAAAAGCCCCTTAATACTGGAATGGTGTAAAATGTTCCTGTAAATCAAACTAAGGGTGGGATCCTATGACCATTTGTCTTGTAAACCTCTCATATGGTCAAGAAAGTCTGCAGTATTTCTGCCTGTTGGCAAGTCTGAATAAACTGGAAGAGTGAATGTCAGTTGTCTAGTTGTGACATAAAAGCATCCCTTTCCCAAATACAGCAATGCCTGTATAAGTCACCCCAAATCACCCAAATCACTCGTCACTATATAATTCACCCACATCACAGCAATGCCTATATAATCCACCCCAAATCACTTTCAGAATCTACTTTGTGAAATGAGTCAACAGGCTCTCTTCAGGATTTTAAAATTATTTAAAATTATTTTCTAAACTAAATCTTTGTGAAGTTGTGGTCAATCCCAGAACTACCCTCTCAACCTCTGATTCTCTGGATTTTCTCTGCATTATATTCTTCATTCAGGTTGACAGTGCACTGAGTTTGTTATCCAGCTTCCAGCATGCTGTCAGATGCTTAAAGAGGAAAACATGAAATATTATTATGGAAGATAACGTGCTTTCCCATGGAAGATAGTGATAGTGGATAGTGATAGGACAAGGGGAAATAGTCTTAAACTGAGACAGGGGCGGTTTAGGTAAGATATTAGGAGGATGTTTTTCACACAGAGGTGGTGATACTCCAGAACAGGTTGCCCAAGGAGGTTGTGAATGCCCCATCCCTGGAGGAATTCATGGCCAGGCTGGATGTGGCTCTGGGCAGCCTGGTCTGGTGGTTGGTGACCCTGCACGTAGCAGGGGGGTTGAAACTCGATGATCGTTGTGGTCCTTTTCAACCCAGGCCATTCTATGATTCATTCTATGATTGAATGAGATACTTGGTGGAAGGAAGAAGGGAATAAATTCAATCTTAAGCTGTAGTTCAACGTTTATATACTGTTACAGAGCACGCAAAACAGGAGAAATCTTGGCATGTTTCAGTTACATTGGCTCTCCTATATTATGCATTCTGTGATCTAGACAGGTCTGTCTAGACCAGAGTTCACAAGGAGTCATACTGGGAGATAATAGAGTAAAGGCAAAGAAGAGAAAGAAGCAAAGGCAAGAGAACAAGATTTCCTAGCTCATGATGAGCTGTATTTTGTATTTGTATTGATAATGAGCTTTACTGTATTTGGTATTACAAATTATAAAAGCTGAGCTATCTTCTTAAGCATTGACCTGAAGTTCCAGACCCCAATAGCGCTTCGTGAAAAACATTTTCTGTCTTCTATTTTGCAGCGATTGTTTGTGTATGTTGAGTCTTCTTACTCTGTGAAGTAATAAGACAGCAGTGCATAGAAGGCATGGGAAGTGGAGACCTGTGATTGAGTTCATCACCTCCCACTCTTTACTTTGGAACAGAAGTTGTGTTTTTCTGTTTGAGAAGAACTGCTCCTGTGGTAATGATAATGACGTTGTAAGCAATGTACTTGAGACACTTATAACCTAAAATAGAAACTAAAGTGTTCAGATATCAAGACAGGAAAAATTTAGAAAGTTGACCTGGAAAATTTGACTGGAAAAATTTAGAAAGCTGCCCTGAGTAATGTTTAACAAAAGATCTCCTTCCCACTTAGGCAGTAAACAGCCTAGAATGAAAATTACTGTTGTCCACAGGTATGACAAAAATAACTGAATCCTGTGACAACCCTGATGCATGAAGAAACCTTCCTGGGATTTACAAAGCAGTGCTTTAGGCCATCACAAAGCTTTGTGGCCCAGACTGATTGCTGATGTTATACAGAATACCACACACATACTACCCCCATCAGGGAAGTTGGAGATAATGTGATTTTGTCTCAGTCCCTTCCCCTCCCACTTTGCACACATCATACTCATCCAGTCCTATGGAAGACTTTCTAAACTGCAATCACGCATCATGCTTCTGAAATGTGTAAGCCATCTGCCACAGCTCTGTCTGGTTTTGAGCCATTTCTTTGTGAATAGGTGCTTATCGGTCTCTTGTTGTTATTTGTACTTTGGAGTAGGTGATGGGGAGTCCAAGACCACCAACGCTGTCTGTGTCTGACCACATGCATGCAGAATTATTTTCTATAAATAATGGAAGAGTTTCTGAAAGCTGTATTTTCTATTTATGCTTCCATTGGATTTTTCATTAGTTCTGGCGTGTATATGTTTTTAATGTGTCAATAAACAAGAATAGTGAGGCATTATAAGTGTATTATGACAATTAGAAGTGCTAATAACTCTTCAAAGAAAATAATTCTAGACTATAAAAAAAAAAGACAGAGCTTATGATTTGCAATGAGCGCATGCTTATGTTTGAGAGCCAGTGTTTTTAGACAGTGTTTTTAGTGTTTTCAAAGTGTTTTGATATACGCAAAGTGCTACAAGCAGTGGTTTTTACCCCGGTGGATAGCAGAGATGACCATCATTGATATATGGGAGGCAAAAGGACAATTTTGTTGTGTTTTCTTTTTAGAGGAATCTGCTGAAGAAGTGGCCTTTCTGTCTCTTTGACCTACATTGTCTCAGTATTTGTTGTGCTCTCCCATAAAGAACTCCATAGCCAGTAATTCTAATCCCTAAAATATTCTCCCCCAGCACTGTCTAAAAGCAAAAATATGTCTTTCTCTCCACGTTTAGTCTCAGTGGAGCACAGCTGCTTCTGTGGGTTGTGGATAGAAAGGTGATCTGATTTTCTGCTTGCACATGAATATGCGCATCTGAACTATTTTTTTCCACAGAAGTTATCCTGAATGAAGTAGAAAAATAAACATGCTGTTCTCTCGCAAAATGGTGACAGTTCCATAATTTGATAAACTGAAGTATTAGTGTCATAGAAGAGTCTCCCTCTCAAGTTTGCAGCTTTGTGTATGTCTGTGTAAAAGATACAGAATCAAAGAAGCTTAAGATAATTTTGGGTTAGAAGGGACCTCTAGAGGTCATGCTGTCTGAGCCCAACTCAGCCTGTTTTCAAGTTATTTAAATTTGTTCATGGCTTCTTTTGGTCCAGTTTTAAATACCTCCAAAGACAGAGGATAGACATCAAAGTATATAGGGCACAAAGTGCAGGTTTTTTTCATATTCTTCTGTATTTTAAATAGTAATTTCCATAAACAGCTTAGAATTTTCTCAGTGAATGGAATCGGTCATATCCATTACTGGAAGTAGAGAGGTCAGCGGATGGAGACTTTCCTTTTTCAGAAAGCTTCAGGGCACGAGGAGCCTATCAGGCACATTTGCATCAATAAACAGTCACACAGATATGAAGGCACAAGACACAGCCCGTAAGCTTAAGTACAACCATTCATATTCTAGAAAATGCCTTTCTAAAATCTGAATTTTAAAACAAATTGTAATTTGCTTTTCACAGTAATTTAGAAGTGTCCAGTTCATTTTGGGCCCACTTGCCAGGAATTTTTAGTATATGAATTTATTTTGAGTGGAAAATTAATGGCTGTCTAGTAATGGATGTTTAACGTACCAGATATCTAGGAGTTACTGTTCTTCTTCTCCTTGGATAAGTGTGTTTCTTTCTCATGAAGACAAAGGAGGAGAAAGAAGAGGCAAAATTTCACATCAAATTGCATTTAAGTTACTTAACTGAGGTCTCTGAAGGCTGCTTGAAGATTGTGAATGAGCAGAGGACAGCAGAGGACGTGATGAAGTCACATCAGTGCAGTCTTGTGGGCTGTATCACACAGTGTCACCACATGCATGTGGCTTCACTTTCTTTGCTGACAGAGCCTCGTGTCTCATTCATAAAGATGCATGTACCTTTGCAAATGGTATTTACACAGTGTTAAAGCCCTGCTGTTCTTTCTTTAGCAAACAGAAGTACTAAAACCGACAGGAGGAGTAGTAAAACGGCAGGTGTTTTGGCAGAGGGCTGTGTGCGTTGATTCTCCACATGTATTTCTCTGATCCAAAGCAATATGGTGTCCTCCTTAATGATCCAAAATCAGAACTAAAGTGCTTGGCACTTCAGTAAGAGAAAAGTATCTTGGACCACATGCAGATGCTGATCTTACATCTGTGAGCTACTTTCTTAATAAGGACCTCATAATTAACAGCATGAACAGCATTTCTATGACTTTGGATTCTTCATCGTATAAAATTCCTGACAATTAACCTCAGCTCTGCCCGTATTATCTCTGATATTTCCACTGGAAAGAGAACTCAGTGCTGTGAGCACTCTAGGGCTACATGTGTGGGTATACTTTTTTGCAAGGTTGTTGCAAATTGTATTTGGAAGGGCTGGGTTCTTCATTCCCTCAAACTCTCTTTTGTACCCAACATAGTTTGACAACAGTTTTCATACCTTGATTATCTACCTCTCTTTCAAACATGATTGCAATTGATCACAGTATTCAAGTGATTCTGCTGGGTGGTCAAACTCACAGACGTTTCTGTATAAGTTTTATTTCCTAAAACCCAGTGAAAGAATCAAGTTTTGTCATTTTCTAGGCTTTCAAGAAGCTAATGTAATTAAGTTCCAGATGTTTCCAGGTGAAGGGATGGTTTGACATCTTCGTGTGTATATAAAGTGGTCTTATTTACCCTGGTCTCTGACATTGTGATACTGACTCATGAATGTCCTTTTCATAGTCGTGTCTCTTTTCATTTCAAATTTTCCCGCCTAAAAAAGCAGAGCAATAGAGGGAGTGGCAGCTCAAGAATGACAGCTGTGAGGTGAAAACTGGATTTTCTGACAAAAATGGTGAGGCTTGTGTGAGTGAATTAACTGCTAAAGATAAGCTTACCCATGCTGTTCAGGGAACATATAGTGAGAACACATATTGTTCAGGCAGGAAGAAGTGTTAAGACTTGTTCAACAATGTAGTTTGTACAGACAGGGAGACTGATACTGCAGACTAGAAAATTGATGTCCTCCCAGACTCTGAGTTCTGGTGACTGCATGCAGAGCTTCTGAGCTTGGAGTGTGCTGGCTGCGTTGGGCTTTTACTTTTTTCACAGGCCAAAAAGTTTGGACAGGTTCAGAAAGGTATCCAGTCTCCAAAAGAAATGGTCTTGAAATTTTGAGTTCACATGTGGTTTGTTTGAAACCCTCCTGTTACACTCTGTGAAATGTACTAGGACTGATGGTATTTCCGTATTGCTTCATAAAACTTAATCATTTCTCCAAATCCTCAAGGTTGCTGTTTACTAAGTTACTTGTTCCTGTTTCCCAAGAGACACAAAACACCTTTAAGGAAAAAATCAGCCTGCCAACCAAAATTTGTCAGCTTATTCTGAAGTTTAGATTTAAATCCTCATGACAAGGAAGAAGCAGGAGGGAAGGTTTCTCAAGGAGGGAAGGTTTGGATTGCACATCAGGAGGAATTTCTTCACAGAGAGAGTGGTGAGGTGGTGGTACAGGCTGCCCAGAGAGGCTGTGGATTCTCTGTCCCTGGAGGTGTTCAAGTCCAGACTGGATGGGGCCCTGAGCAACTTGATCTAGAACCAGATCTGGAGGTTGGCGGCCCTGCCTGTGGCAGGGAGGTTGAAACTTGATGATTCTTGGGGTCCCTTCCAACCCAAGCCATTCTATGAAACAGTTACCATCAAAATCACACCAGTGTAACTGCAGATTAAGAAGCCAGTGGCATCTGTTAGAGCAGCTCCTATTCATTCATGCTGCTCTTGTTTGCTCTAACTGCCAGCTGATTGTGTGCTGCAAGTAGCCAGCCACAGAGCAAAAGTCCATATGTTTCCAATGAGATGAAGAGTCTTTTCCTGATGATTTGGAGGCATAATGGGGTGCTAGATTCAAGCTAGCATAAGCACCAGCTTACCTAATAACTTAGTAAGGATTTTGGTAGGTAATAAATCCAGGCCAGTTGACTTCATGTACCTCCTTAGGACTAGCTAACAAAGCATGAACTTTCAGATTGTTGAAGTACTTTCGTTGCCAATGACCAAGGGATCTGTCAGCTGGATAGCTGGAGCAGGCCATGATTTTATTCTGAAAACACCCTTGCTTTTAACACCCAATAAGTTGCAAAGCAGGTGGGAGTTTAAACTGTCAAGTGTACTTAGTTGGAGGTGCAAAGGGAATTACTGTTACTAAGTTTTCTCCAGGTACTTTTCGGGGCAATACTGCCAAACTCTCTGAAAATGGTCTTTGCTGCAGTCTGAAGGAAGCAGAATACAGGATGAACATTTTAACTGCAGAGACACGTGGAAAGTGCACTCTTTTTTGCCAAACCTTTTCAGCTTTTCTGTGCTGAATTTGACCCTATTTTTTTTTAATGCTTTGACTTCTTTGACATCGCTTTTTTTGCGGTTACATATTGCATACATTTGAATTGCTGCTGCAGCTGAAGATTCAAACAGTTAAGGCAAAAGTCCAGCAGTGGTGTCAGGTTTTAAAGATCTGACTTGTTCTTCAGGAGCCAAAACCCTCCTTAGCTGCAACTGCTTATCTCCTGGGCCTGATGTGCAGAGACAGCAAACATTCTCATGAGATGAATGTTTTCATTCTTTTCAGCGTGGAGAGAAATAGTGAATGAATTTAATACTGCTTTTAAATTTTCTATTCTTCTTAACAGTGGATTCTATTTAGAATATCATGAAAGCTCTGTTGACCAGAAATGACAGTAGTTATGTATATTTAACACCTTTCTTCTCATGGTGGTTCAGAAAAATGAGATGGGATGATCTCACAACTGAAATGCAGTCCGTTCTGAGGTGAAACACAGCAGCTATAAAATAGCAAAGAGTAGCATTTCAAAATGGGTTCGGGTAGGACTGAAGGTGAAGATGGTCTTGTGCAAGATGTGGATATTTCCTCTGCTCTTGTAACTTCCAACAGATTTATGAAAGGTAATTCTTTAGTGCGAGACATTTATTTAGTATTCTGATGACACTCATAGTATTCTTTTGAGGATCCTCCTTCCTGCATATTGTTACAGAATGCTCTGTAACACTAAAATGTTTAATGTTTTCTAATAGGTGATTTAGCATCTTGCAGGTGCCCAGTGCTTGACAGGATCTGATTCTGTTTAGGGGATGTGGAGGAATAGAGACCTCAAAAGTGCCTGAACTTTGTTGGAGATGAGACTATATGCATTTGCTTTTTTCATTTTACTCCTATTTTGCTTTTTGTTTGTTTGCTTGTTTGCTTGTTTTTGTTTGCTTGTTTGGTTGTTTTTTTCCCAAGCATATTTGCTGTCATTTTATAGACATGAGTTGAACTGCCACTCACTCTTGAGTATACACATACTTCAAATAGAGCAGATAGTTATTGTATGCTAAACTGAGAAGCATAGCTTCTGCAAATGCAGGTGATAAGCTCTACTGCCTCTGAACAGCTCGGTACTAAGCCTGAGTGGAGGCATGGGCCCAGGCATGGATGGGCAGGACCAAGCAGAGGGGCCTGTCTCCCACTTCCACATTCCACCTACCTCTGCTGTTGGTGGCGACCACTTGGCACCTTCTGAGGGGAATATAAGCAATTCCTGTGGTTGATCTTTCTCCTTCTGCTGTCCCCTGGGCTGGCTATGGCCCTGGAAATGGGAGGAGTGCCTCCAAAGCTGGCTGGGGAGGAAGGATATGAAGGGGAATTTTACTGCAAAGTTAATTTTGCCACATCTGGGCTGAGGGCAAAATGGGAATTTATTGCTTTGTTTCTCCTTCTCTTTGCCCCCCAGGCTTTAGGACAACAACAATTGATTTTGCATACATTGCTGGGAAGTCTGGAACTTTCATTCTGTAAGCAGTACAGTTTTATGGCTTATTAAGTCCCTGATTTTCTTTAACTCTCATGAAAAAGCTGGCTTAGTTTGTAGCCTGAAATCCAGATGGATACTCCGTCCTGTTAAAGTTATTTTGCTTTTAGTCCAGCTAAAATGTGAGGAAGCAATCTAGCTATTTGACACATATTGGACCCCTTTGATAGCTGTAATAACCTCCAAAATCGTATATCTCAAACCAAATTATTTAGCAGATGAACATGCATTTCACGGGAAAAGCATGTTGCTTGGTCAGTGTAGCAGGTGTGATGGGAAATATGCTGTGTTGGTGTCCAGCTAGCACAAGGCCAACTTAGTTCTTTCTCTGCTGCGTTGACATTCTTCAGCTTCTTTTTCACATTTTTTTCTGTTTGTTCAGACAATCTGAATCTTGAAATGATGGAAAGATGCCTGCAGCCTCCTTGGGTAAACTGGTGCTGTTGGCAGTTCAGCCAAACACTTTGCTATAACTTAAGACTCCATCAGAAATCCGAAGAACTCTAATGCCCGTAGACTCCAGCCCAAGCAGACAGTGTGTAAATGTTTAGTCTGAGGTATTTTATTATCTTGTTTCTCTTCTGTTTGAGAACCAACATTTAACCTGTTGTGGATTTTCTTTTTCTGCAGTGTTTGAAAAACAGAATAAACCTGTGTCCTTCTAGTCTCAGTGAAAGAACAAAAAACTTACCTCCCTTTGGGTAAAGGGAGCTGGGAAATTATTGCTCTGGACTTAGCTTCTGTGAAACCCATGGTTTATGTTTATGCCCCCAGTACAGGAAGGACGTGGAGCTCTTGGGGAGGGTCCAGAGGAGGGCCACTAAGGCGATTAGAGAGCTGGAGCACCTCTCCTATGAGGAAAGGTTGAGGGAACTAGGCTTGTTTAGTTTGGAGAAGAGAAGGCTCCGGGGAAACCTCATTGCAGCCTTCCAGTACTTGAAGGGACCATATCAACAGGAGGGGGAATGGCTGTTTACATG
>PPHD01015647.1:0-10809 GCA_002909625.1 Bambusicola thoracicus
AATTTATTTTTGTAACCACTAAGAACATTTAGATTAATTCCTTCACTATTTCAGCTCCTAAGGTACAAGCAGTACAGCAGCTACATCAGCTTTGTAACAGAGATGAAAACTCTACAGATATTCTTATCTGTTTCATCCCTAAATGCACCGCTCTGGAGTGAAGCCGGGGAAACTCCAGAATTACTTTGACCCAAGTGTTCATGGCATTAACCCAGTTAGCTCTGTGTAGCCTTTTGCCACTTCCACTGAGTGGGAGGAAGGAAGCAAAACTGGGTCACTGTGTACTTTAGGTCAGATCATAGCTTCCAAGCTCTCACATTTACCAAGATCTTGAAAAAGGAACAGCTTTTTGTTGACCCTTTTTTCAGTGGAAACTGATTACAATATCATAGTTCAGCTCAAAGACTTCTGCTCTATTGATCTCAACAGAAGCAACTTCACTGAGTATGAATGTTAATGAAAGACCACATTCCTCTCTTCCTCCAAAGATTGAGTCCTTTATTCAGAGGGAGATAATGATGGAGGTCATGGCTGGGTCATCTATACCAACCTCTCTTCTTTCTAAAGGTAACAACAACCTTCATTTGCTCATCTGCTATATATTGTTCTCCCTGCTTGTTTGTGTAGGGTTTTGACAGAATGGTTTATTCATAGCAACTCAGTTATCTGGTTACATCTAAGGCAGGGTCAGCTCATGAGCCCAAGTACAGTTTGAGCCCAAGTACCTTGACCCATTTTTCATCCAGACTGCCTAGCACTAACCACACTCTACCTCGGGCATGATCAGGAGTTAATATGAGCTAGGTATTTATCAAAGTATTCTGGTTTGGAGGCAAAGGTGTGAAAAGAGTTTAACTATATCAACATAAAATATACACCAGAGTTTGACAATGGTCTATGGTCATTTCATTTACAGGTATAGTAATACTCAAAGTGTTTTATACAAAATGTCCATTTACCGTATAATGCAAGACTCAGTAGCGATACAAACAGATACAAAGATTTGTGCAGATGCACACAATCTAATACACTTTATAGAAGCTAAAATATTTCATTACGAATTTACCAGCATGACAAATAATGCTTCCTCAGAAATATGTTGAAATTCTTAAATTATTTTTCATTTCCTTTCCAGTCAGGAGCAAAACTTAAGGGAACATGAGATGCAATATTTCTGGCCATGACAAATAAGTGTTGCAAAACTGAAGATGCTGAAAATGATTTCCTAAAATTTTGTTCCCCTCTATGCACTTCGAAATGTTTCATTATCTCACAAAGAAAAAAAGAAAAAAAGCTACATTTTATCTTAGGAATACAGTCACAGAACATTTTTTTAGTCATGTGAAACATGTTCACAGGGCTCATGTACTTAGTTTTAGATTCTTTCCTCAAACTGAATGTATGGGCATTGTGCAAAAGCATATGCAAAACAGAAAGGCACTGTTAGAAGCAATTCAGTTATCTTTTTTTTTTTTTTTTTTTTTTATTGTTGTTATTTCCCCTCTACTAAAGCCATTAGCACTTGATAGTAAAATATAATCCACTGATTCCTCTAGGCAAGAAAATGTTGTAGGCACAAACATTTTTGCTGAGAAGTGGAGTTAAGTGAGGATCTCTAACCTCACGATGGTCTCAAAATAAATATAAAAGTGATCTTTCTTCACAAAGACTGTAGTACTTCATTTGAAATGTAATGTTTACTTACCTCTTGAAGATGCTTCATTGTCCCGAGTCTGGATATAGGTATTTCTGAGGTGGAGAGGTAGGGCTTATGTCACAGCCTCACTTCCCACCCTTTCTCTCCTCTACTCGTCTTCTAGACTGGGCAGATTTCTACTTGGTGCTCTTGTTTCTGAAGTTTCCATTGTCTCCATGTATCACAAGGTGAAACCCATTTAGCAAAACCGGAGTTGTGAGTTTGTTCACTTGCAAAGCAAGTGGAAAGTTGCAAGGCACTGTGTTGTGGAGTCTAAGGTAGTCCCTCATCTTTCTGTAAAAAATAATTTAAAAAACCTTCCATAAATTTGGCTTATTTTGCCTTCTGCACAAAATTGCTCAGTTAAAGAAAATTCTGAAGACCTAGACACTGAAACTCAATGGAGTATGCTTCAGTTACTGTGTGAACTTAAAAAATCCTTTTCTATACAGCATTCTTCATGTGCTATCAACAGCTTTAACAGACTTGTACCTGTAGCAATGTTAACCCATCCAATTTGCAGCAAACTGTTCCATAATTGCAACAAGAACATGATTATTTGCCAAGAGGCTGTCACTGAAAAGACCTCCAAAAATTACATGAAGAGTAAGTTTTTGCTTAGCATAAGTAAGACTGTAACTGCTTGGTCCTTTATGAAGCCATGTGACAAGAATAATAAAAGTATTTTCAGTGAACAGACTCTAATTCTGTCATCATCCTCTGCTTGCTGTGATCAACAAACCATCTTGACAGTCCCTTTTGGAATTTGTATATGAACCATAATTAACCTTTTTGTAACCACAGACCTCTGACTCAAAATTGTCTGCTACTTATTCTATCAGAATACTTTGTGACCTGGGCTTTTGTGGGACAGAACCGGTATACTGTTTAAGCCACACAGTGTATGGAATACAAATGAAGAACGGAAACAAAACTCAATTCAACGGAGTCTGAAATAGGGCTAAGCCTCCAATATGCTCTTTTGGAAGAGCAGTTTAACTACTAAACAAAAGTGGAATGTTTCTGTGAGGCTGACCTAATAAAAATTCATAGAATCATTCTAAATATTTGGAGGCTGGTGGATTTCTCTTTAAGTAATTTATTTTTATACAAGCTTCAGCTAGATAAAAAATGGTACTTTATATACCTAAGGAATGATATCAGGAGGAAAAAAAAAAGCACACACTAACTACAGCCAAAAATCCTTCAAAAAATTAGTTAAGTAGAATAACATGGTGTGCATTATACTGGGGTATTTATTTATTTTATTTAGCTTGATTGGTTAATACAGAAACCTCATAGATAAGGTGATTACAACACAGGAATAGCAGCCAAAGCCCTGACACAAACCACTAAAATCTCCCACCTCACTTTCTTCAAGGTCAGCATCATTCACAAGCCAAATTTCATAAAAAGGATATACTACTGGAAAACTGAGCAGTGAGAAAGAAATCACTGGAGACTTAGGTTCTGGCAACCGAATTCCGGGAAATTCTTTTGAAAAATGACTAAACTGGAAGCTGAGAGAGGCCTTCCTGAGTTTTAGAGGGGTTCTGTACCATAGACAGTGTACTCATCACGGTAAAACAGATATTTCTGTATGTCACACATATATATATTTTAATTAGAAATTACCTTGGTCTTTATTAAAACAAACAAACAAATGAAAAACAAACAAACAAAATAACAAACACTTTTCCGTTCAAAACTGAATAGTGATTTGTCTGGAGTTCACATCACCTAATTTTAACATGTGTCTTGGTAGCATAGCAAAGGTAACCTGACAGGGTTTTAATATGGTCATGCAAGATCCATTAGTCTTTGAGAATTTGTACAGATTGGAATTTCAGATGAAAACCATACAGGAGAACAGGTTCCTCTACAAAGAATCCCATCTTCAAGATCCTTCTGTGCTCTGTGTCATGAAGATGTGACTTTCCAGCTCTTCTTGTACCCTAGCTCATGGTTAGGGAGACTAACATACTAAGCTTATGTTTCCAGTGCTTTGCAGTAAAATATCCTAGTGCTCCTGTCAACCAAATGTTGAGCCTAGAGTGATTGTCTGCCATATAGTTTTGTCCTGGTTTCAGCTGGGACAGAGGGTTGTTTCTCTCTTCTTCCTTTTCCCCTCATAGTGTCTGGTATGTTGTGTTTTGGCTTCGGGAGAAAAACAGTATTGTTAACAATAGCAGTCGGTGTTTTAGTTGTTGGTAAGCAGGGCTGCACAGACCCAGGGACATTTCAGTTTCTCATACTGCCCTGAACCCTCCATAAACACATCCATAATCTCCCATAGAAACAGTAAAAAAATGTTAAAAGCTTATTACAATCCATTACCACTTTGACAACAAATGACCATTTACGGTAAATAATGCTAAGACTCTAACCAAATAGCAATGTTAACTCTTCCACTCAAAATATAATAAAAAATGGGAATGAATATTTGTGTCCAACAACCCACATAATTCTTGAGCTGCATAATTACTCTAGTCATTATTTGACCTTCACATAATTTGATCTCAAAGGATGATTATCTCTGTAGCCTGCAGCTGGAAGGAAATGTTTTCCAGCTATTAGAAGTTACTCTGCATCCTAGGTAAAGGCTCCCAGTCGTAGTTGTTAATTCTAAAAGGGTTGCAGTCATTCCAATGATGGAAAGAAATTCTCAGTGACCGAATACTGCTTATATTACCATAAGATTTATATGATGCAGTTTAAAATAGTCTGATTTTCCTTATGCTGCAGTTTATTACCTATTCATTTATTCACAGAAGGTCAAAATTATATCAAAGAATTGATGACATTCTTCAGCTATAAGCGTAGCTCTTATCTAAGAATACATCATGGTGAACTTGAAGAAATGGATTTCATTTAAAGATATACATTAGTTCTCAGATATCTGACTCCAGACTTTGACTTCATCAAACAAGACTGTGTTAGCCCAGTTCAACTACCTGTTCCTTTTATGGAAATTGTAACTTACTGAAAACTGAAATTTGCTGAAAGGTAGAATGTGAGAAATACATGTTATTGAAAAATTAAGTAAAGTATTTTATATCTTGGATGTCTTGTGCTAGGAATTGGCTTATTGATCTATTTTCATATGCTTTTTCTCTTGATTTCTCAAAACTTAAATATATTCTTAAATCAGATGTGGAGTGGAAAGACTTTTTTTTTTTTTTGCATAAACAGGTAAGAATAGATCACAGGCACTAGATAAATCTAGAGTATGAACTTCCTACTAAAACTGTTTTTAAATGTATATGTAAGGGGTAGGCAAAGATGAAATAAAAAACATTATTTATAAAAAGCACTATTTTCATTACAAAATTGAGATTAATTACCACAGAATTTATAGTGAGAATTTATGTTTGAACAGAGTATCAAGGTACAGTTGAAAATAAATGCACAGTATGCCGAGGTATTTGCTTCCTCCTGAAAAACATTCAAAGGAAAGTATTGGCCGCTATTTTTCATCTGATCGTCCTTTACTTCTAACCAAGCAGTTCAGAAAATGACTGATGATCTTGGAGGAAGAATTCAGAATGCCTCTTCTTTTACTGAAAAAGGAGAAGAAAAAAAAAACCAACCAACCAACCAAAAAACAAACAAAAAAGCATCCAGCTCTTTATTTTGGTTTGATCGGGCTATTCCAGACTAGTTTATGAACACATCAGAAATGGTTTTGTGACTTGCATCTGAAGTAGATGAGCAACTAGAAAGGAGAAGAGGGGTCAGGTATTTATTTTCTGCCAAAGCACATTCAGCTATCCATTTGTTTCTGTACCTCATTTAGACTGGGCCTTGGAAAGGAGGCAGATACCGTTTAGTTGTCAATCAGTTTCTCCTCGGAAGACTGCAGACAGCACATTTTGGCTGAACATGTGAAAACATGATTTTACGACCTTGTTCGAAAGGCTCTCAGATCAGGAACAAGGATACAGATAAATAGTTCTTTAAATTTTTAAAAGCAAAGTTATACCTTCTTTGCAAGATATACATATATTTTAACTCTAGACATGTATTTTTGAGTGTGTATAATCATCTATTTCATCTGAAACTTGGTTATAACGAAAATGTGCAGCATAATCATGATCATCACTTGAAATTAATGAAAATCTGCTAAAGCAAACCTATTTAGTCACATGGAATAAATTATTGGACTAAATTTTCCACTGATGTCTGATAGGGAATATGCCAGCAAGAACCTGGACATAATCACCATATGAAGCTCTCCAAATGAAACTGTAGTACTGAAGGTAATGGTCAAAAATCAGTCCTAAAAGTCATAATGGTTAATAACTGCTTTGACTCTGGTCTTAAACCAGAAGGATTAGGAGACAGAATGCCAGCTATTAAAATACAAGTGTTACTTTTACATCACGTTTATTATGCTTTCATCTTTCTCTGAGTGCTGTTGCTATCTTTCTGATTTGTCATGATAACTTGTTTCTGTCTCTTTCTCTATTTCTTCTGATCCAAGGGACTTATTCAGTACCTACTAATGTCAGGAGAAATCTTTCCATGACTTCAATGAACTCTGGATCAGATCTCACATTTTCTTAAACTTCCACATCCTTTGAGATCCCAGCTCTCACATTTTACCTTGGACAATACTGTCTTCAGAAACTGGTAATTTTTTATTCTGAAAGTCGGTCTTCTCTTCTTATTGATGAAAGTGATGCCAGCTGCATTATTTATATCACATTCAGCAAACCCATAGGAGTTACGCAAATCTGGAACCCTCCAGGAGATTGACTGCCTTGATGAGTGTAGCATAAGTCATCCAGGCTGAGGCCAGTCACTCAAATATTTCCATGTGTAAATATTAAGTTACAATATAGTGTAATGGAATTAACAGTGCATGCCCTAAGTCAGGTGCAGTAAATGAGCTCAAGTTCAGTACCAATAGTTACACACTTGCATCACCCTTTACTTTCAAAAGGACACAGATTACCTTAGATGTTTAGACCAAGTTTCTGTAATTTTCCATCCTTGGGACACTGTTGTATTTTGTTGTTGTTGTTGTTGCCTTGGCCTAGCCTTTATTTTGTGAGTAAAAAATGGTCCCAGCCTAAAAGTACTTGCTTCTATCTCTGTCACAAAAGGGATGAGACACATGACCCACTGGGACCACTCACAGAAGCATGTCTGTTACCTGTATAACATCTGACTCGTTGGAGTTTAAAAGCAGGTCTGTTCTCCTTTAACAGACCTCTTTTCAAGTCTACATGAGCATTACCCAAATATGTGATTGTATTTTGTGATTTTTAGCCCTGGCAATGGAGGGGGGAGTGGGAAATATTTAGTGCATATCAGGTACCTTACAAAGTTTTTATTTCACCTATTTCTGTGGATTGTCTATGGGAAGAACACACAGGACTTTATGCCATCCTTTAATAACTGCTAGAACACAGAATCTTTATGCTTTCTGTATGTCTTGCTCATGTTATAAGGAACAAAAGATTGCTAAATTGGTAGCATTCTTTCCACCTTTCCCAGTAAGTCTCAAATGATTCTCCTACCTGAACAAAATGTAAAAAGCATTATGTCTTAAATCAGAATAATTTCTGAATTCTCTGCTAAAGCAACAACTAATTTTCTCATGCAAAATGGTTAATGAACCTGCCCAAGAGTCATTTCTCCACTCAAAATCCCCCCAGTTTAATTAATATTTCCAATTTCCAAGGCAGTATGTGCTTGAGTCTAAAAATCTTTCAAATCTTCACTGTGAAAATGAATAATTTTTATATTATAATTATGTAAAACAAGCTTCTGAAAGTTCATGTTTGATGCATCTAATTTGATTTTACACTCTAATAGGTTACAATGATTGTTTTCCCTCGGCACTTCAGTTCGGTCATCATTCATCAAATCTCAGACTAAAAGGAGTTTTTACAGGTGGATCATAAACCAAATCAATGGAAATGTTGATGCGTTAACTATATCAGTCCTAACAGGTGTCTATATAATAACCCTTGTAAAAGAAACACCTCTATGCAGTTCAATAGCAGGCTCCAAGCATCATGCTAAAGTAGAGAGCAAAGAGTAACAAATAATTAGGATTTTTGCTAACCAGAAAGATAGGTTCTTTCAACTTCTATCTATTAAAATTCACACATGTAGGCATTATGGTAATATACATCCCAGCTGCAAAATTCCAGTAAAAGCATGGTGAAATATTAGAAACCAACCCAAAGAGAAATTGCTAACCATCCAATTACACTCATTTTATGCAGCCCCATGAGCTCTGCCACATATTCACATGCAGGTGTCCAGAAAACGTATTTTAGCATAAAAAAGGATGTTTGCTGGAGTGATTAGCAAGAAAAATATGACACTACCCTGCCATATTTATC
Organism: Bambusicola thoracicus; assembly: GCA_002909625.1. Lineage (NCBI taxonomy): Eukaryota > Metazoa > Chordata > Aves > Galliformes > Phasianidae > Bambusicola > Bambusicola thoracicus. The sequence continues at coordinate 8,056 of PPHD01015647.1, forward strand.
ATTTAAATCAAATTTTAGAAAATATCTTCATGTTTTGTTTTGGAAGCCCAAGCTAAGAGTTCCCCAGAAAGCTGACCAAGACCTCAATGCACAGAACAGGAAGTAGGTGTGTGCCCATACAGCTCACATACCAGAGCCTGAACTCACAATACAAAAAAAATTGATATTCCTTGTACAATCAGCAGTGAAATGACAACTCTAATTCTGAAGACTATTAGAGACAGTTTGGATAAAACTCAGTGATCATATAATATTCCAAAGCTACTTGCTTTCTAACTTTCTAACTTCTATTGGAACTTTCTCTCCAGTGAAAACATCCCAAAGCTTCCAGGCAGATAAAAACATTTATCCTTCATTTCAGTCTCCTCTACTTTGCCTGTCAGTGGCAGTGTGCAGGTTGGGTCAGCAGGACTTGGAAAGTCTTGTGTACTGGTGCTGAACCTTTGTTCATCTTGGGTGGAAGAGCGGGCTGGGGAAAGAGTAGTGCTTACCAAAAGTCATACAGAATAGGGAACTATTTTCCTTCCCATGTTTCACTTCACTGCGAGGTACAGGAAATGTTTTTCCCTTATTTGGAAATATTTGCTATTCTGATACCTTTAAAGATGTTGTCTCAAGTTCTTCAGCGTCTCAAAGACCATTATGCAGAACTTCTCATGGATAGACAAATATGATATTATACAATAGGTTTAGAAACTGGACTCATGTAAATGTTATACTTAAACCAAATTTCCCCATCAGTTTCCTGGAGAGCTGAAGTCTTTGCTAGTGAGTTGCCTGGGGTTTTCCCAGAGGGAAGAAAGAAGAGTGATGAGATGGGAAACACAGCACAATAGGTTACTGGAGAGTCTGATGGGAGCTGCTCGACTCGGATGAGAACATGAACTTTGGGAAAGGTAGAAAAAAACACAATTCCTTCTCCTCTACGGAAAACGAAGGAAGACATGTCTCTTCATAATTTAGGTTAACTCCAATACAAGTCCTAGTATGGCCACATTACCACACTTAGAGCTCCCTCTTCTGATTTCCTTATACCTCCTTTTGGAAATGTGGATCTTAACGTTCACATGAGTGATGGCAGCACACATGCTCACGGGCACCCAGTTGGACTCTCCACTACTGAGCTGGTATTTTCCATATCCTGTCTGTCAGCAACAGATTGTGATTTAAAGGAATATAAAATCATTGGATGCAAAACTTGGAACTGTGTGTAGACAGTTTGATTCAGTGGATTTCCTTAAACTTGCTTCAAGTATTTTTTACAGCATGCTAGAACCAAAGCTAGAAGTATCACCTCCAGAGAAAACTTAACATTTGGAGGTAGTCACCCCACCCAGGACACCTCTAGGTAACAACTGGTTGCCATGTAACTCTCTTTTAATCCCTATACAACTGGGCTTTCTTTTCAGACCCCTTGTATCAAAGAAGTACAGAGAAATGTCTGTAAATGTTTATTTTTAATAGTAGCACAATCCTGCACAAATTCCAGAATAGAGTAACTTGGCAGTCTGTTACATCTCAAAATATTATTTATTTTCTTACATTAAAAAAAAAAAAAGAATAAAGTACCACTTGACATTCATATTTTTTTATCATCTTGACATTATGAAACCCAAAGGAAAGACTAGTAATTCCCTTTTTGTACTGCCAGCATTGATCTGCCTTTGATTTCCACATTGCTGCGTCTAAATGTGCAAGAGCTCTTCAGAGAGACCAGATAACAAAATCTGGGGCATGCAGAATTTGTTCTTCACTATTTCTCTGGAAAGTAAAGCCAAAATGGGGAGTATCACACTTCCTAATAAGCCACTCTGTTTTCAAGGCATGTTCACGTAGAATTAGATCAGACTCTTTAAACTAAAATAAAATTAAAAAATGATAGTAAGAGGGAAGCATTCTCCATAGTTTAATCCCACTTAAACGCAGCACCTGAAATCTAGCCAAGTGTGCCATGAGCAGAGTGCTCAATATCTACAGAATGTATATAAAGTCAGCAAAACACATAATTGCAGGGTTTTGATTGAGAAAAAAAGCAAGTTTGACTTTTTTACAGAGGAAACATTGCTTCTTATCCAGATACATCAATCTGGCTTTATAGTTCATCATTTACTCCACTTTTCCTTTTAATTTTCCTTTTCTCTTTTCTTCTCTGTTTTTTCACTTTTTTCTTCTTCTTTTTCCTCTTCTTTTTTTTTTTTGTCTTCTTCTTCATTTTTTTTTCTATTGCTTCTTTTTCTTTTATTTTTAATTACTGTTTAAAAATTATTCCTGATCATCTAAAACCCAGAGGAATCATCTTAATGATTATAATCCTTCCTCCTGCTCCCACTCTTTCTTTTTTTAGCATGTTGGCAGCCCTGATCAACGTTGATTCATTGAAGGGAAAAGAATCTGCAAACTCTTCAGTAACACTAGACAAGCTGCTACTACAAGCAGCTGCAGTTGCAGTTTGCATCTCACTAGGGGTTTTTCAGAAAACCCACCCACAACACACAAGGGGAATTCTCCCAGACAAGCTGCAGGTGCTATGGATATTTTCATTTAATATTCATTCTTGCAATTCAGCACATTTGTAATCCATGTGGTAAACTGTTACTTACATTTCTCCCAGTGGACCACAGCCAGATGTCGAAAGTAAGAAGTCCAGTGGAGATATCGCTTCTTCTCCTCTTCATAGCTTATACATTTCAGTGGTCTTAAAACAAATCTGCTTTCTCAGGACAAAAAAAAAAAAGAAAAGAAAAAAAAAAAAAA
>PPHD01015648.1:0-15981 GCA_002909625.1 Bambusicola thoracicus
GCTCACCACACCATTCCTGATACAAGCCAGGATGGCATTGGCCTTTTTGACCACCTGGGCACACTGCTGGCTCATATTCAGCCAACTGCCCATCAGTGCACCAAGGTCCCTTTCCATCAGGCGAGATTCTTGATTAGAACATATCATTATACAAAAAAGAAATAAGAAAGGAAGGATAGGAAAACCTAGCATTTCACTGGTGATTTTTCAGTTTTTTATATCTGAGCCGTTTACAGTGAATGTTCAGCTTTTAGAGGGGTAAATTTATTATCCCCATCTTTGGAGACTGGAAGAGAAATTCTCCATACTGCCATCCTTTACCCCTCTGTATCATCTGAGTGCATGCAGTCAGATGCCTCTCCAGAGAATACTTGAAAAAAGTGCCAGTGCCAGAGGAATGCTGCTGAAATCCATATTGAGTTGGGCAATAATTCAAGAAAATATCATTCTCACTGTGTTTATATCTGCTCCCTTCCTATTAGGCTTTGAAACTCACATGTGAAGACTGACATAGAAAGCACAAATGGACCATGGTTTGAAAAGCAAATGGCATAATTCTTTGCAACTTTTGAAGGATACACTTTAACTTTGCAGCGCAGCTCCAACTTGGAACATAATGCCATAGATCTAATGTCATTACATGCACTAATGATTACTTGAGCTAAAAAGAGCTGGCAGAACTGGGAAAGAAAGAAAATATGGTTTAAGCCTGTTCAAATGGAAATTCTTGCAGTTATTGTACTCAGTGCTTTAATGCCTCTGTAACAAATGGGAAAGTGAGAAGTGTTAACATGCTGCCTATATAAATAACTTCGCTAGAATTGAGAGGAGGGGAAAAAGCAGCAACTCAGAGTCTGGAATAAAATCAGACAGTGTCTCATGTTTTTCTCTTCTCACTCTGGCTTTTTGCAAGCTTTTCTCATTCCTTTTTAAGAGCACTCTTCATTCTTATAGTGGCACTCCTGTCTATGCTGCTCTGCTCCCTCGTGCATGGCCTTGAATGTTGGTAGCAAAGAGGGACTCTCTGGAATGATAATCTTGGTGCTGCCTGGTTGAACAGCCCTCAGGATCATCCTCCTGCTCTTGTTTACTTCTTCTGGCACCATACTCTCTCCCCTGCTACACAATGGGGCAGAAGCATGAGGAAAGGGGTGGGGGAGCAACACATTATCACTGGCAGAGGACTGCCACTCAACTGAGAGAGTTTGGGGTGACTGGGTGGATACATATAGTCCTGACTGTCCAAACCAGCAGGGCTGTGAACCAGACCCCATTTGGGAGCTGCTCAGACACTTTGCGCAGGACACTGTGCATACTGTAACTTTTAGGACTTAATTAGAGAGGTGAAACTTGAATACCAGTCCAGGCATGCATAACTCTCAGTCTCTTCTGTTCAGTGCTGTCTAATGCAGTCTGTCTGCTCCATGCTGTGTGAACTTGGCAATTCCTTCACCTACGGCACAGCTGAGCTTGGTCTTCTATTAACAGGTCTGTAAGAGAGGAACTGGCTAATACTCCAAAACTTTGCAATAAAGGGGGCTGCCAGCCTGCTTTTCTCACCTGACTTCGTAAATATATGTAAAGGATCTTTTGTAAGTGCTTAGAATTTGGGGGCCAATACCCTGTTTCTTCCCTCACTTGTAAACTTTCCATGAGGTTAACCAAGATAAACTTAATAAATTTGGGCATTTGCAGTACGGGACATAAGTCATTGATATTGCTGTTTCTGTTCATAGGCTGTTGTATGTCACTTAACAAAACTGAAACCTCTCCTTGCATTCTCCTACGTAGCTTCATAGAAACTTAGATGTCTACCAGAGGTATTTCTGGAAATCCCACCCCAATGTTTATACAAGGGCTTTACAACAAGTGGGAAACAGTAGCTTTAGAACCAGTCGTCCTGAAATATTTTCTTTCCCACATTTAATTTTATAACCAGAGTCTTCTTCTGAAACTCCCTGCCAAAAGGTTTTAAGAAAGATACTAAGATAATGTTGCCTTTTTCCTGCAATGGAAAGTGATCGGCTCAGTGAGGATACTCATATTCACCACTGTTTTTGACTTGGTAGCTCTTTGGTCGAACTATCAAACTATCTAACACACTGGTGTGCCCTAGTATCCATTACATGCCTGTTGGTTGCAGAAAATGTTCATATATTTGTTCAAATATACAAAGTTTGTGATTTAACTGTTCCTAGCATGGAATAGGCAGTCAGATATTGTTGCTATTAATTTCTTCATTGATTGCTTTACCATAGACACAAACACAAAGTACAGACGTATACAGAGGGCAAAATGATTTATGTGTGCGTATGCACGTATGTATAAAATAAACATAGCAATATATATGTTTCTACGTACGTGTATATATACTTACACACAGAAAGGAGACAAAGTAAGAAAGAAAGATACACAAAAGCATCATAAAAGTGTCTTGGTTCAATTTTGCACTTCTAACGTGTTCCCTTCTTGTTTCATGACTTGAGATTGTAATAGAACTTGGACTATGTCTTTTGGCAGCATGATTCCTAGCAATGGCCAGGCTGAAGAAATACAGTACAAAGATTATTCTGGGTAACAGGAAGCAATAATTCACACCAGTGTGAAGTTAAAGAAACTTCAGCCAGACTTAATTCTACAAAATCTTATTCTATTTTTTTCCCTGACAATTGGATAGATTTGGCTAGTAAGCCACAATGTCTTGTCAAATGTTCTGTGTTGTATTTCTGAAAGCAAAAATGAAGGCATTCTGTAGATTAAAAAAAAAGAAAAAAAGAAAAGAAAAGAAAAGAATGAAGAGCTGTCTTGTGGAGCCAGTTGTGCCAACACAGCTGATATTTCATGGAAGTGTTGATAAGATTCTACACAATTATTTTTTAGAGTATTTCCTTAGTAATTTTCTCCAGGAGATCATGTGAAAGCTCTCTTCAACATATTAAGAACAAGAAAAAAATGTATTAAGACTGCCAAATTGTGGACTCATAAAAAGGTCAGAATGTAGATTGCTGTCCATTAATTCTGTGCTTTTGGGTTGAAGTGGGAAATTCTTGATTTTCTTTTTACTTTTGGTAAGTCTGTCCTGTGTCAGACTCAGAGATCTGGGGAGGCCAAAAGGCTTGAGAAATCACCCAATCTGACCGTATGCTATGCCTGAAGCAAAATTCAGATTAAAAAAGAATCAACACAGTTCACTAAAGCATTTGGAAATATCTTGTTGGTACAGAAGAGGTTCAATGTAGGTACCAATTCCTGAACTGAGTTACAGGAATAATGGCACTCTTTCTTTAATGGAATCTAGTTTGCAGAAAAGCCATAGCCCAAAATGTTGTTAGAGCTTAGGAACTGGCCTTTTCTTGAGCCCGAGTAAGTCAAAGGATGACACAACTTCCAGAGCAACTGTTCCAATTGGTCTTTTGGTTCCAAGAAGTAAGACTGAAAAATCTCTACCAGTTTGAGAATGGTGCATGTCTCCTTGTAAAGGCAGACCTGATTTTTGCAATTTCCTTGTGTTCAGCAGCTACAATGCCTGCAAAATTAGATGCTCTAATATTCAACTCAGCACCATGCTTAAAATACCTTAAACCTCATTTTAATTTTTTTTTTTTTCACATAACACCCCACAGGAGACTGAATAATTTTGCATTATTCCAATATTTATTTAAATTGAAGAGTAAATTGAAAAATTATACATAAGTATCTGTGGGGAATTTGTGTGTGTGTTTTGGTTGTACAGTATAAAGGCTTTTGATGTACTTTTGTTTGTTCTTGCAGAATCTCCCCCTCAGTACCAGGAAAACATGGTGGCCCAGTGCTGTCTTTCTTGGGAATCTCATAGGATGAAGACAGCATTCATGGCACTGGGGGATCTTCTTCTTAGGCAGACAGAAGACCTGAACAGGGGAGGTCTGGAACGCGTTGTTCTTGTAGGTTTGACACAGAGAACTCTTCCAATATGTACAAAGGCTAGTTTGTCTCTTCTGAATACAGCCTTGCTCCCTGGAAACCTGCAGAGAAAAAGACAATAGTGATAAATGGGGAAAGTGTGAAGATAAGGGTGTGGGCCACATCCTCAGCCTGACAGTAATGAGGTAAGGGATTAAAGCATGGCCTCTTGACAGTAGGTAGAAGTTGCATAGCAACCTAATTTTGGTTCCCATGAAAACAGTAAGCAAAAGCAGCTCTCTTGTTTACTTGAGCATTAGCCTTGCTACCCTTCCTCTCCCATTTGAGCGGGTGTCTCTGAATCCTCCTCCTACGTACGACCAACAGAGCGGTTACGTCTTTAAGCACTTTGGCAGCTATCTCCTAATCTTTGGTTGCAAGCTTCTGTACACACACTGTCTGTTCATAAAACAAAACCATGTCTGAGATAAATAGACTCTGAAAGCATGTCCCCACCTCCCAGTGCACTTCTGTGTGAAGTGAGATGAGGCCTCTTATAGTGTCTGGATTTTGCTTCCTAATTCCCCCACTCTGTGGAGGGGAGTGCTGTTAAGATATTCCCTTCTGCCAAAAATGAGCCGATAGAGTGGGTGTTTGTTATCTTCTTGTAACCATGGAAACAGACAAAAATTAGTGGGTCAAATACAACCAGACTGTTTTCAGTTTCTGGAAAGCTGAAGAGCTCCTTTTCATCCTTGGCTTGTCATTGACAGTGTCAGCCCTACTATTGGTACAGATCAAAGTTATGTTTACTGCAGGGAATGTTTTTACTGGGATATTAGTCACTGCAGTGCACCTAACTTAAGGAAAATTTGTTTCTCTTGACTTCTGAGTTTCTTTTCTTTCATTTGTTTGCTACAAAACCTCATATTTAGCCCTCCTCTGTAATATATCAGCCTTATTAAAGTCACAACCTGTCTATGACATCACTGCTGGATACATCTGGATAGTGCATTATGAATACACTCCAGGAAGCCTAAAGTGCAATTCATGGGAATCGTTCTGTAATTTTTATATTCTACATTAGTTTTATATTATTGTAAATAAACAGCATGTAAAATATATTATAAACTTTGTGCAAATTGTGCTAGTGCCTCCTAAATGAATGTATTCACTTGCAAGCATACAGACCACAAATCATCATTAATGGTCTGTACTTTAAAAACGACAGCCTAAGTACTAACAACTGAAAACTTACATCCAGACGACAAAATATGCTTTCCTGAGTCCCAGACTTTATGGTTTATGTACAACTCTCTTGGGGCTCTCTATTCTTAGGATTAAGCTATACAAAAACGTATGGATAAATCAGTAACCATCAGAGCAGAGCTCTGGCCCGTGGTGGAAGGTCACAAATTCCACAAAAGCACTCCTAATGCCCCAGGCCAGGTGATGTGTCCAGGCACACATAGGATTCAAAGAACTTCACTTTTTCCCGCAACAGTTTCAGGGCAGCAGCTGAGATTCAGCTGTATCATGGTCAAACTGAAGCAATCTTTGGTTGCTGTGATTCATGGAAACAAGCCCAGGGCTTCAAATGGGCTCTACCTCTGCCAAGAATCTCCAGAGGGCTGAAGGCTGTAACTGCATCCCACTTGTTCTGATAGGCTCCTACACAACTTCCAGCCATATCTCTTCCATTATGATAATGTGTGGAAAAGGTAGAGCAAGAGTCTGTATATAAGAACCCATGCCAGTGCCATCATCAATCATTTCTGACTCTGGATCTCTTGAGCACAATGAATAATGTCTAGAATTACGTCTACATGTTTACAGATGCAGAGGGTGAAGGACAGCACACCCTGCTTTATCTGTCTGTGTATACAAATAAATGGAATCAGTATCATGTAAGATAACTGAATTATTTTCTGAATGAAGTATTAAATGTAAACATCTTGGCAGAATCATGAGCAATATGTATATATATTTTAATATATATACACAAATACAGTATATATGTGCATATATACTAGATAAGTGCATACAATTACATGCATAAAATATGTACATATATTCATATATGAATAGGTAGACATGTGTTCTTGTACATATATTTATATAAATGAATGTTTGTGTATGTATACATGCCTAAATACATTATTATTTATGTATCTGTGTGTGTACGTGTACATGTACACATTTATCATGAATCAGGGAAACCACTGCAAACTACCTCTTGGTTACCACATCTGTTTCCCTGCAGGCCTCTCTGCTAGCATGTTTTATCTTGGTTTCCCAATTTGGTGGCACATCAAAAATCTTCCTTAGCATTTACTCAGAATTCATACTGTAATTGCTGTCAGAGCCTGGTCTCTTGTAAAGAGTCACTTGGAAACTCTCCACATGAATGTGAGTTCAGAAAGTGAACCCTAATGAGCCCTTTCCTCCTCAATTAACTCACCATGGAAAGCAGTCTGGTGCTGGCTGCTTTGCCCGCACTTCTACAGTCTGAGATGGGGAGCTGAACGCTGGAAGGTTTGCACGGCTTTAGTACAACTATAGAGCTTGGGAAAGCTCTCTCCTGGGGTAGGCAAATGCTCAGGATATCCGTCAAAGGTTATCTTTCCTCTGCAGATAGGCATATTCCTTCTTTCAAATAATCTCTTTCGCTCTGATAGGGGTAGTGAGTGCCTCTAACTCCTGCTTTTTTGGGTGTCTCGCTTCCAACAGAAGGAAAAAAAGCACTTAGAAACCATTATTTGGCAGGATTCGTTACTGTTAGTTATTAAATAAGTGTGGTTGATTGAGCTCTAATGGGCCTTTGCACAAACGTCAGAAGCAAATATCCTGAAACACAACAAATTATTTTAGTGAATTCTGTTGGAACCACAGAAGTGTCGAGAAACAGATAAGATGCTCACCCATAGAAAAGGGAAAGAGACTGAAAGAAAGGCTCAGCAGCCAGTAAGGAGTTCATTTTGTTGTGTTAAAAAAAAAAATCCAAATGAATGGACAGATCTGTAGGGTATTATGAGGGCTCACCTAGTCTCCTCTTCCTTAATGGCAGCAGCAGGTCAGCCTAAAACATTGCTGGCAAACGTTGTCTGTCCTGTGATGACTGTGGAAAGCCTACAGTCTCCCTGGACAACTTTTTCCAGTGTTCATTTATCCTTACCAAGAGGAAGCTTTCTTTAATTTTTAGCTTTAATTTTCCACCTTTCTTTAACGATATCAGATACAGAGCATAGTAGACTTCCTGTTCTGTTGCAATACCTTGTATTAATTAAGAGACTGTGAGCAAGCCTTCTGTGTCCTTGGCAAAATATAATTGTCTTTTAAAACATGGAGATACAATAGCATAGAACAGCATTCTACCACTCAGTGGTCTGCTACTCAGCATGGTTTCATAGGCCTGATGTGGCCCATTGTCCATATAATGAAGTTAGTAACTCTTTTTTAGTTTACAGTGATTTTTGCTTTTTTTTGCTATAATGATAAGGGAATTTGGACACCGTGGGACAACTGAAATGCTCAACATTTTGAGATTTGTGTGGATGGCTAATCTTCAGAATCAGATTTTGCAGTTACAGTAATATCAATAGTATTAATTTAGATAAAACTTTACAGTAGAAAGCATTTCAATCTTGTATTCAAATTGTTAGCAAAGATTAAACACTTTACAACACTGACAATGCCATCAAAATGATGGCTTACATTTGGTGAATGATACATCACAGATTTGAGATAGCAGATTATTTATAGATAGTGGTATAACTGAGAAGCTATTTGAATAAATTTGACTTTACAGTTCTGTCTTCCTCTAAATACGGATGTTCTGCTGGAAAGGTCCCAACCAGTTCCTTAGTAGTATCCCTGTTGCGATTGTAATATACTTAGAACTTCACTTGGGTGCTTTATTTTCAATCAGTGAGTTGTTTAGTTATATTATGCTTTGTCCTTTCTGTGCCTACCAGCCTATTAACCCCTATTTGGGGTTAACAAATGAATTAATAATTGTCTGATTGGACTGAACTGTCTGTCTCCCTGTCTTCTTGATAAGACCTGGTGGCAGGACAGACATTGATCTTTTCCCTATCCATGTTAAATTTTAGTAGGACCATTAGAGTTAATAACGCTTAACATAGGCTTTACCTCTCATAGCAAGGATCACTTCCAAATCCATTTTGACTGTAAGGGGGACAGTAGTGTAAAACTGGATGAGGATATACACAGAGCTGACTAAATGTTGTTAAATCATAAATGTTGAACCAGGAAAATACCTACTGACTCTAAACAGCATATCTTGAATGACTATAGGATCAACTGTGAGGAATATATGATAGATTAGACAGGTTGCCAGAAATATGAAGTTTGAAACTATTCAGACCATAGTCATACAGCAGTACTACTCTTGCAGTGAGAGAAATTTCTCTCTTGGGTCCACATAAACATTTTTTTTTTAATCTATCTGACAGAAATGTTTCGTGTCTAGAATTAAATCTATCACTTTATGGACTATCCAGGAGATTTCCAAGGCAATACTAACTGCAAGGATGGAAATGTGATTGCTTTAAGGCCTTTCAGTGCTGTGGAAATTTGCGGATATATTTCTGATGCAAATGCAAGTCCACATTTATGTACATCACTAACAATTAATCAAAAGCTTTGCTTTACTTGCTCTGGATAGGGCTTATGTTAGGATGAATCCTGTTCAACATATTCAGAAATGATCTAAAAAGGGGGTGATGTGACAGTTTTCTGATAAGGACAGAGTAAACTACAAAGAGTAACAGAATTAACTCACACTACTAAATTTCTGGATGATGAAATGATAGGTGAAATATGAAGTGCTATGAATATGAAGTGATATGAATCAATACGAAGTGACACTCAAGAGAAAACCAGTAGTGTATTTACATACCCAGTGATGAACTCTGAACTACTATTACCACCAAAAAAATGAGAATCTGCAGTTGTCACAGTCAGTTTTATGTACTCATAACAGCAGACAAATCAGAAAATAAAATGTAGGGATTTTTAGTATGACTTAAGGAACAAAAGAGACCTAATTATTTCTCTGTACAAACGCATGATGTGCCCTCATCTCGAATACATCATACTGTTTCTCATTTCTTCTCTTTTCTTCCACAGGATAAAAAGATATTATAACCCAACTGAAGAAGGTACAAAAGGTTCATCAGAAGTAGTAAAAAAATAATGATACTCTGTTGTAGAAGAAACAAAGATTCACCAGCCTGGAAACTCCAAGTATATAAAATCATAAGATATATGCAAAATGGCAGTATGAAATGATCTCTCAACACAATCAGTAAAGGGTATCAGATGGAACATGTAGAAGTCTAGTTCAAAACAGTATCAATAATAAAAAGGAAGCATTTCACCAAATAGTGTGATGTTACAGTTGTGCTAATTATGAGTGTTCAAATGGTGACTGAACAAACTTATGGAAGAAAAAAATCAAGGCAATCTATTCAGCACAGAAATGCCATCTTTGACTCAGAACATTCATGAGCCATTCATTAGTGGAATTTGTTGAATACAGTGGGGAAATATATCCCACTGTCCTTATGTTCTGTGTTATGCATTCATGACTGGCAGCTGATGTAGGCAAACACTGGAGCTTTATATCTTAGCTCAGCTTGGCTGCTCAAAGGCCTTTATGGTTTATCAAGACCAGTAAGGTGACAATAAGGATGCAAAGAAGCCACAAATATCTGTTAACAGCTAAGCTAGCAGCTGGCCTTCATCTATGTGCTGTTAAGTACCTGTCTCACAGCAGGATAAGTCACCTCCGGTCAGTGTCTATCTCTACACTGACTTTGAAGGAACCTGGAAAATTAGCTTAGTCCAGATGCTTGCAGCTAACAGAAAAAGTCCAACATCTTGTGAGAAGGAGGGACAGTCTTCAGGACCTAAGAGCTCTGAATTAAGCAGTGTTGGACTGCAACTTTGTGCTGTTGCCTCAGCACAAAGAAGTATGGCTATAAAGAAATGAAAATAGCCATGTAAGTCAAGAGAATCAGTATCAAGCATCCAGCATTGCTCCTTTTTAATTTGTTGAAATGAACTCATTAAAATCTCCCTTTTCGGCAGTGTGTTCACAGCATACTACTCCATCTCCATATTAGCTTTCTTTGCAGTTACCTTGTTTCAGCCTTCTATAACATTTCACCTACCTATTACCCATCTACTAAAGACAGTTTAGCATCTTTTGTCAACTTCTGTTCTGTTTTGCCACCTCTGTATCCTGTACGGATAGTGACAGTTCAATTCCTGCATAGTCCCTCAAAAGAAGCCTTTTCACTGCCCTGGGAACTTCCCTGCGAACTCCCATTCCCTTTAAGAAAGATCCCTCGAGCCCTTCAGGAACTGATGACCGTATCATACAGCTTGTGAGATCAAGCTGCCCCAGCCTAAGATTTGAAATTGAGACTTCTGTATGAATATGGGAAACAAAGTTGAAGCTTACCTTCTGTTGGGTAAAGGCTCCTTTCCTAACCATATGACTACTGATCACCCTTCTGAGGTAAATGGATCTTTTTTGTCAGGGTCTGACCAGAGATGTCCTTAAAACAAGCACATTCTCATGCAAAATTACCTGACCCACCGCAATGTCTTTGTCTCAAGCCCATTTATAATCCATCATTCAGCTTGATCTTTTAGGCCTGTGTTTTATTATTGGGTCTTCAAGAAGTTATTTTAACACAGTTTTATCATAGGGTGCTTATTTTAATTCCAGCACTTCTTCATCTGTGATATGAGCCAGAAAAACTTGGCTGAGACATTTCTCCTGAAGTCCCTATGACCTTACTCTTTCTTTTTCCATCTCCATCTCACTGACATATGTAATCTTTGACTATATTATATATGCGCTTGGATTTTAAATCCTTTAATGTAGGGACTGCTTGCAATATTTTAGTATTTTAAGACACAAAGGAGTAGTCACAGCAACCAACAAATAAGACTAAAAAAATGTAAGTGGTGGTAAGCTGCCTCCTCAAAATGTGTCGGAGAGCACTGTTTCTGTGCCCTTCACTGGACATACAGATCACAACTGCTGAATAAGTGAAAAGAAACCTCTAATATCCAGAGCAGACTATTTAGGTGGTTGGGAAAATGCTACCATCATTACACATATCTGCAAAAGCAATTCACTTAGCATGTAAACGACTTTTTCAAACCTTGTTCCTGTGTGGCTGCCTTTTTGCAGCGTGACTGCTTTTTCTGCCATCTAACAGCGGTTAATGGAGCTGCAAATTGTTATCAGCTTGATATTACTGCAGAGCCAGCTTATACAAATACCTGATAAGCACTGTGACACAATTCAGTGAATGAAAATTCACTGTATGGAGTTGTTTCCTTTTACCTTAATGCGTTCCAGATCACTTGGACAGCTCACTTAATGAATCCCATTTTGTGGCAGACAGCTGCGTTTGAGAGGCTGCCAGCCTAGGGCCCCTGTATGATGACCCAGGTGAGATCCTGTGACAACCAGCAGGGTCACAATGACTGTCTTGGAGCAAAATGCAAACCAACCCTGGAGGGATGATAATTATAACAGGGCTGAGGCATTTAAAAATCCTACATTTTGTCAGGCTTCATGCACAGCGCGTTGAGCAGCAGCGTAGTAAAAAGTGCTTTTGTGGCAGCTGCACCGTCTGCTGATCTGCTTCTTGGACTGTTACTGGCATGTCTGTTATTCTGTGTAAGCACAGTCACATAACAGCAGCTATTTTTTAAGTGCTGAAGTATCTCATTGTATGTAGGGTGGTTTTTTTTCACATCCTGCACGTCAGATAGAGAAAGGTTATCATTGTTTTAACAGCGGAGAGTTGAGACGGAGGCATCTCAGCTGCATTCAGCCACCTGAATATCAGGCTTCAAGGCTGTTGGTTTTTCAGCCTACCTACAGAGAGCCACAGGCTTTTCTGAAGACTATTCACCCCATGATAACATAGACATCTGCTCTGCGTGAGATTCACTGCTCTCTGTCTGTGCTTCTCTCCCTGTTGATCATGGTTCGGATGAATACAGGGGCACTAACAAACCTAAGCACTTTCTAAAGGCATTTATGCATCCAAAGATGCAGACCAGGAACTTAATGGCTTTAAACTGAAAGAGGGAAGATTTAGACTACATATGAGAAAGACATTTTTTACTGTAAGGGTGGTGATACACTGGAACAGGTTGCCCAGAGAGGTTGTGAATGCCCTCTCCTGGGAAGCATTCAAGGCCAGGCTGGATGGGGCTATGAGCAACTTGGTCTAGAGGGAGATGTCCCTGTATATAGCCGGGGGTTGGAACTACATGACCTTAAAGGTCCCTTCCAACTCAAATTATTCTATGGTTCTATAACTTAAGAAGGCTTTCCAAGTATCTCAAACAAACCCATCTCTCAGGGAAATGAGTGCTCCAGCAAGGCTGGGATGGGATGCAGGACTATCCTGCTCTGGAGTGAGTCCAGGAGACCTTCTCCCTTACACTGCAGCAATGACCAGAGTGATTCTGGGTGTCAACACCACTCTGTCTGACCTTGTGTACGAGTGGCTCCTAGTCTCATGAAGTGGTACCTGAGATTAAGGGGTGAAGGATCTCTCTCTGGCAGGAGAGGAAAGGTTCACAAAGAGTTTTTCCAATGAAATTACTGGGTTTTAGTAAGACAGTATTGAATGAGGAGCAATGAAACCCTGACAGCTGTACAACTCTTGAGATGATTTTAGGGTTTCTGGAAAAAGTAAAAAGTTCTGAAAATTTGAGCCTTTAATACATAGCATAGACAAATTGTTGGAAAAGTGTAATTTTGCAAACTAGACAGCATCAGCATGAAAAAAGGAGTCCTGTTTCCAATCCATGTGACTCTAGGATTAATTCTTTTCTGCCTTTTTTTGGTACTTTTCACTGCCTTCTATTACTAACTTCTTGTTTGTCTATAGTATGTATGATGGCCAAACTGTTAAACAGTATCAACGTTTCACTTCAGGTACAGCCATTCTTCTGTGGAAGCAATGGGACTCCTGCAGAGATGAGGGAGGAAAAGAAATTAAAAAAGAAAATTGGCAGACCACTTACATAGGCTTTCCTTCATGGCAGGGCGTCTACCTGAACTTTTTCCCTTTGAAACTTTTCTGTCAGTTACTAAAGTTAGTTTGTAAATAACTAAATATGCACGAAGGTACTGTTAAAATAATATTATTAGTTTGTTTGCCCTTTTTAGGAACCTTGCAGAGCATTGGATTCTGATGCCATTCCTGGACTACAGGCTCATCCTTGGACCGCCCTTCAGTTCTATTTGTACAGCACCTAGCACTAAAAGGACCTACTTTTCCTTTAGCCCTCAAGCCATGTAAATGCATATAAACAGTAATAACTGGCCACCAGTGCACTTCAAAGAGGACCACAGAGATCAGCAGAGGTCAGATCCTCTTTAATGCCATGAAAGCAGCAGTAATACCCTTGAAAATTAGTAATGGTGGAAAGCGATAGATATTTATTCCTGAGAACCAGCTTTCTGCTTCTTGAGAAGAAATCAATCCATACTTTGTGAGAGAAAATACACCACCTCTCTAAATTTAGGCAGAAGAGTGGTAGCCTCTCTACTCATGAAAGTGTGCATTCACTGCCAGGGTACACAGCGGCCAGGTGAAAATTTGCATGTCATTATGTTGGTATTTAATTTGCCTCTCTCTTGTAAGTCTCTTGGCATTAAGATTCAGTAAATTTTAAGGGGAGATGTGGTAAGGGCAGACTGAGGATTTGTAAATTCATTAAACTCTGCCTGTCCCTTGCCTGAATAAATTTAGACTTTTCAAGAAAACCTTTAGTTATTAATGATGGATGTGTAATAACAAGAATAAACAGTATCTAACATTTTTAACATTTCACTCATCTGTTCTTCAAACATTGAATCATTAAGGTTGGGAAAGACCTCCAAGTTCATCCAACCCAATCATTCACTTACCAATATTTCCCCACTAAACCATTCTCCTTTTTACCACATCTACACATTTCTAGAACATCTCCAGGTATGGTGACTCCACCACCTCCCTGAGCAGCCTGTTCCGGCACCTGGCCACTCTTTTGGAGAAGAAGTTTTTCCTAATATCCAACCTGAATCTGCCCTGGCACAACTTGAGTCCATCACCTCTCATCCTATTGCTGTTACCTGGGAAAGGAGGCCAACCCCCACCTCACCACAACCTCCCTTCAGGGAGTTGTAGAGAGCAATAATGTCTCCCCTGAGCCTCTTCTTCTATGACTGAACAATCCCAGTTCCCTCAGCCACTCGCCATAAGATTTGTGCTCCAGAACCTTCACAGCTTCACTGCCCTTCTCTGGACATGCTCCAGGGCCTCGATGCCTGTCTTGTAGAGAGGGGCCCAGAACTGAACACAGTACCCGAGGTGCAGCCTCACCAGTGCTAAGTATAGGGAGAAGATCACATCCTTGCTCCTCCCGTCTGCACAATTTCTGATACAAGCCAGGATGTCATTGGCCCTCTTGGCCACCTGGGCACCTCTTCTGTTATTTATTTATGTTATTTATGTTGAAATTTGACTCACAGTGGCTTTGTAATGGCAATTAAAAACAACAACAAAAAAAACCCTATAGAAGGAAGAACCCAGGACCCCCATGGAGAGGGATGCTAGGCACTTTGCCACAATTTATAAGTGCTGACACTAGGAAGAAAAATATATTGCGTATTGCTCAGTCTGTTAGATAATGTTAAAATGATGTAGGAAGTTGGTGCTAGAAAGTTCAAAACTGCCCTAGACATACTTAACAGTGTGGAAATTTAGTAGGAGAGTAGGTAAATATTCTGTTGTTTTTTTTTAGATCAGAGAAGTAGTTTTTCTAAAAGAGCTTCTCAAGTTAACAGATTATGAAGGAACAGAGCAGACTGGGTGGTTGTGGTGATCTCTATGATGTACACATTTTCAGAGCAGGCAAATTTCCAAACAGAGAATATGTGAACTATCTCTGTGTGCCTGTACACAGAAAAAGAGGAGTGGGCTTATGGTCAGTGGAAAAAAACAGAATGTTTAGAGCAAAGTCAATTTCTTCCCCCAGTAGCTATGAAAACCAGTCGACTCTCTGGGGTGACTTGCCCCCCTCCATTGCTGTAACAGGTTCTGGTGGGCAGCTCATCTGTCTTGTGAGTATTAAGGAGTGCAGAAAGCTGAGAGCTGTGAGGAAAGCTGTGTGGCACGTGGCTAAGCAGGACAAGTCCCTCCCTAGTCATGTTAGGTCATGTTTCAAGAGGTTGGACTTACTCTTGCATTTTTCGGGGTGGGTCACTCCTTCTGACAGTCTCTGTGGGGTGAGGAGCTGCTGTTTGTGGGCAATGTTCAGTCACAGGAGCACACTTGCATACAGTTGCCGAGTGTGTCTTAAGGTTAGAAGAGGCATGGGACCATTCTCGTTTCCACTTTGGGTGTGACCACTCTGCTTTGGAGGTAAAAGGGTCTGGTCAGTAGGGTGGAGTGTCTGGCTCAGTGTGTAAGTATAGACATAGCCTGAAAGCCTCTATTGTCAGCAGTATGCTTTTCCAATCTCTTGAAAATAGTGCTGAGTAAAAATATTGCAGATGTACATTACCATGGCCTTTGTAAATTGTTTTGTATTGCAAGGCTAGCTAACATGCTAAGTTCAGCAGGAGCAAAACCAGTAACATTTTGTTTAAAGACCCTTGTATGGAAATAATGTCATTTCCATCCCTTTCAAACTGGAACAGAAGGGAAGAGGAGCTCGTTCTTTATTGCAGTCTGTTACCCAGATGCAAGACATGACCTTGAAGTGTAGACCTTCCCTTCATACACTGCTGCTGACATCTGAGCCCATATCAAAGCTGTACATCAATCACTGCAGCTGGTAGTGAATTCATCTCATCTCATGTGTGCCATACTTACGTATTCCAAGATTATAATTTTGGTTGCATCTTCACAGCCTTGCACCAAGGCTGTAAACCCATGTCTGAAATCTAAAATATGACATTATGACTTGTGTATTGATCTGTCCAAAATGTGCTCAAATGCAAAAAATTTTCCAGGTCCCTGAACATTTGCACTTGTTAAAATTATT
>PPHD01015649.1:0-13102 GCA_002909625.1 Bambusicola thoracicus
AGTAATTCTATGATTCTATGATTCTATGATTCTGTTGCCATTTGACAATCGCGAAGTATACGTTTAGTTGTTGCTCTCCTTTTTTTCCCACATTCTCATCAGTTTTATCACAGCATGGAGGGCTGCACCACAGTAAGAGATTTGCTTTCTTGCTTTGTCTATATCTGTGCTAACTTCTAAGTTCTGTTCTTAGCTTTCTCCAAACATTATAGAAACATTAAAACACTGGATTTATGATAGAATTTTTCAACGTCAGCCTCTAGAAATGATTTCAGGGTGTTTGTAAAACAGCAGAATTCACAGATAATGGTTTTTAAAATGCATGAAAGTCTCTAAATAGCTTAAAGACCTCCTACTGTTCATGTTTTATATGTGTGTGAACTGTAAGATACACTTCATTCACTTCAATCATTTTTTTGTTGTTGCTGTTTTAGTCAGAAGAGACACACAGGCATAAAAACTGGCATCAGCCTTTGCGGTCTGATATATATTAATGAAGATGTGGCTTTAAATTGTATACCTGCAGATTATCATCATCTGATCTTTTTAACTAGTTGCCAAATTATATAAAAAAAAACAGCAGGAGTCAATAAGCAGAAAAAAAAAAAATACCAGTTTTGTATATTCATGAAAATAAAACTTTTTCTTTTAGTTAAATCGCCGTAGAGATGTATATACTTCATTTCTTCATTTTAGCTATTCTATCTTTCTTCTTTTGCTTCATTTCTCTTTTTTCTTTTTTTTAATAGAATCCTCTGTGTGCAACACGTCTGACTTTTAAATCTACTTTTTTTTTTTTTTTTTTTTTTTTTTTTTTTTTTTTTTCTTATTTTCTTCTATGTTAGTCTTACCTTAAACGTGCTGCCATCTCTAGATGGCTTAAACAGACCAAGCAAATGGAGATGTACCTGTGCCACTAGGGAATCATCCCTAGTATCATTTAAAGCTGTTGTAAAACTGTGATGATGCAGGAAATTTATTTTTTTTAACCTCTTAAACAAGTAGTTTCCCTTTCTGCAACATGTACTTAACATGTTTTTTAGTATTTTGTGCACTGTCTTCAATATATTTCATATTCATCATACTCTCCTTTTTTAAAGTTCAGTATTTCTGTACTATCTTTTTGAATATTCTCAAGTGCCAAAAATTTGATGTCATTGCTCTATGATTGCAAGAATCAAATCTTTACCAACTTTTATCTCATTTATCACGTATATTTTACGTGATAAATACATGTCTGGTCTTCTTGATCACTCAGCAGATTTAAAAGGAAATAGCTGTATTTTACCCTCAGAAATAACTTTCTTAGTGATTTCATGATTTTTATTCTAGTCTATGCCAGAGTAATTGAAGTCTTCATGATTAATGATGTGCATCTGCACAAGGATCTTGTATGCATACAAACACTTCCTGATCTGCCTGTTTTTGCATGGGTTTGGATGTTTTTATCCATTGCATTATAATTCACTTAATACGTTCTCTACCATATGTTTCTATCCAGACCACTCCTGCTGTGGTATGCTATTCCTCTTGAAGAACATAATTTCTCTGAGATTAAAAACATATTGTTTTTTCCTTATACTGCATATACCCTCCTATTACTACTGTGTTTTCATAACTTTTTGTTTAGAGTCTTGAGTGAGCTTTCAGTTAATCTACAGTACTTTTTTTTTCTAAATAAATGCAGTTACAGCTCTATAGTTTTCTTTCTTTGTATAACCCCAAGGAATTCATGTAAAACAAACACTTCCTTGGTTCATTTTTTGCTTCATTACTTTCAACAGACTGTACTCTGTTACCTTCATTGTGATATTCAAAAATAATTTCTACCCCTTTTATTTTGATTAAGATCTATAAAGCTGTTGGCCCCAAGACTCATGTTGGTTACTGCAAGCTGCAAGGGGCTTAGCAGCCTGAGCTTCTTACAGAGTGAGGGATGCCCAGACTATCATCCTTGACTTGTGATGATGCATTCAGTACCCAGTAGAGAATTCAAAAAACACATTCTGCATAGAAAAATGGCAACAATGCTCACAGTTGCCAGGAAGTTGGATGTTAAATTTTCTTTCTGTAGAATAGTTATCCAGAATCAGTAGTGGTTTCACATGAAGAGTAACTAGGAGTCTGAAAACAAAGAGTATTTTGAATAAAAAGCTTGGGAAAGAAAACCTGGTCTTGTTTTCTTCTCTAGCTTACATTTTTCTTCACTTGTTCATTTAAACTTCTCTTGTTCCATATATATGTATATATATGGAACATATCTATATATATGTTTTTAAAGGTCTATGAGACTTTCTCTCGTTCCATCATCCACAACATTTTTTCTGCAGTTCTTAGCAAAATTCAGGAACAGAAGTGGTGTATCTTACGCTGAAGATGAAAATGGTGTGACTTCACTCTGACACTATTGACTGGCATGGGAAGCTGACAAGGAGGATAATGGAGGCAAAGTGAACAAGATCAAAATTCATGTTTAGACTTGAGGGGCAGTTATTTTTATTTAAGTGAGGTCTTTGAGTAATCACTCACTAATAAAATCTCAATATGTCATTGCTATGCCCTGTGTTTAATTTGCAGTTAACCTGTAAGTACCATTTCTCCATCGTTAGAAACTATGAAAGAAAGTAGTAAAATCATCATTGAAGTCTGTAGCCTCTTTCAGACTCTGTCTGGATAACTTTACAACTACAAAGCTTTTTCTGCCTTATAAGTACATCTGTATACTCTTTTCTTGATGCTTCTATGCCCAGGCCTTGAGTAAATAAATAAATAAAGCACTGTCCTATCTCCCATGCCCTTTCAGCAGAACGTATTGTCTATCAAGATGAACCATTCCTATATTGCTGAATGGCCATAATCACCAGTCCATGAATTTGTAATTTAGCCTGTTTACTGCGGTCCTGGGATGTGTACCGCTCAAAATGTTCACTGGGGACTTTGTCATTTAGCTGTGTCATATTATTATACTGTGTAATGAAACATAACCACATAATGAATGTAAATAACAAAGTGTCCGCTCCCTGCCAAAATATAAAGAGAATATGGAATGTAATTTCTATTACAATCCCAGATAAAACAGCATAACAATCTCATGGAGAAATGAAAATGTCAGCTTGCTGAAATTCTTCTTCTTTTTTCCTGTAAAATACAAATGAAAGGAGGAGGCTCTTAATTTCATAACACTTAACAAGCTTTGTTCCCCACTAAGTTTCTAATTTGTGATTTTTTTCTTATTTTAATATGCCCCCTACATATCTGAATCTTGTAAAATACACTCTTCTATACATATCCTTCTTCTTCCTGGCTTCTTCTCGTCAGTACTCCTCTTTCTATCTTCCTTTACTGCAATCTTGACAATAAATATTTGCAATTTTCTTTCTTTTCCACTAGCTTGTCCTTAGCATATAGAATGAGCTACTCTAAAGGAGAAAATCTGCTACTAGATGTATGCATTCACACAGCTGCAATTCATTTGTAAGATAAAAATTCAGAAGCTCAAGAAATCTTTCGTGTTCATTTATTTCCACTAGTTTAGCTATATTTCTCTCTTCTCTCTCTCCTTCTCTCTGTCTCCCTCTCTGCGTCTCTCTCTCTCACTTGCAGTTTTTCCCCTATCGCAAATGGAAGTTCTCTCCGGTGTTTGTAAGTGAACAGGTGCTGCTGCTGTACAGACACAAAACTGTTTTAGAACTCCATTTCACATGCACACATACACACACAAAGAAATTACAGTAATTAACAGAAAAAAAAAAAAAAAAGAAGGGTCTATCACATAACCAGCTAGACAATGATACTTGAAATCTAACAGAAAAAAGAACACTTTATAAATACTCTGAAAATAGGCAGAGTGAATGGCAAACACAGTTGAAATGACACTAGACACATTCTGAAAAGTATGCATGCTTTCTGAGTTAGGGAAAGAAGTGGAAGAGCCTACGAAGCAACAGTTCCAAAAGAAATTGAAGAAGAATGCAGAATTCCATTTAAAACTTGAACAGAGATGAGATAGAAAAGATGGACTGATTTCCTGGTAGCTGGATTTCTGGGGAAAAAAATGCAAAGGAATCTTCTGTTTTGGAGTAGATAGTACTTTTCATTCTTCATTCAGTTTTTGTCTTTAGCTTCTTACTTATTTTTTCAAGTACAGGAGAATGAATGCTATACACTAATATTTGCTCAAGTTTCAAAAGCTATTTTCTCCCATATCGTGGTTGCCATGAAAATCTGCATGCCCTCCACTTGAGTACCACTTTTGAAGCTGTATATTCAAATACTTACATCAGAGTTGTCACAAACCATATATAATATTTTACATTTTTCTACTTATGTGTCAGGAGATTCTTTTTCCACCCAATCCTTGTGTGGAAACCTAGAACACAGCTATTAGAAAAGCAGAGCTTTGACCTTCCCCTCACAAGGTAGCAAAAATAAAATAATTCTGAAACCTGAAACACAGCCATTTAAATCCTACACTAACATGCTGATTTTAGAAATTGCATGTGACAAAATATCCTTGTAGTCCAGACAAATGTTAACAATTTGAAATGCACCTTCTATTCTTTGGCCTTCATAGTAATAAGTCTCTTCTTGAGGGAAACTGTAACAAACAAACAGTCAAACTTGGATTCTGAGTGTATATGAGTAACTGCAACTAATAATATAAGTCCAAATTCCAATATTGAATCTAAAATATTCATAGTATTTTCTTCACAGTATAATAATAGTAGTAAAGAAGAAGAAAGAAAACAATACCTCTGAGTACAATCAAAATGATAAATTCAAGAATTATTCCACAGGCAATTCTTGATCTGAAGAGACTAAACTCATTAGTAAATTTTTTTGTTATCATAATCTGTTCAGCTCTCATCATAATGACAGCAGAGCTCTTAAGAGTTGAATGAGTTGTCTAACATGATGGATTGTCTCAGGGGCATTCTGAACAACTGATTAATCCTAGTCTGAATGCTTTTATATTTGTTCACGTTGTTTTTCTCTGCCTTGCCATTTTATCTGCTTGTAGTTAAATAAATTAAATCTGTCCAATAATATAATCTGTTCAGTAATCTGTCCAATAAATTAAATCTGCCTATCTCTACACTATTTGGTGGAATGGAAGAAATAATTGCACTTTGTTTAATATAAAATATAGCTGGACACAGTTATTCAGTTATCTGCTTTTTTCTTTTTGTTCAAAACATAGTTCTGTTTCCAAGTAGCACTTAGCAAAGGGGCTGATTAAATTAGGTATGTAATCGATCATCTGACTGTTATTTAGGCTGAGAGCAAGCAGTTCATCTCCCAGCCGTGCACTTCAGAGCATAGGAAATACCAGTTTATACAAATATCGATACTGCGGAAGCCATTTAACCAGTCAGTGTTCAATCTGGTGAAATCATACAAATCAAACACGTCACAACAAACACAGGCTTTTTTTTATTCATGTAGACTTTTACATTTTTATCACCTAATTTTGAGGACTGTACTGATCCAATTTTTCACCAAAAGCAATTTAAATGTTAAACTTGGACTTTTATGGCACTTCTTACCCATGTTGACACTGGCATTTTACCAGGGAATCAGCAGTTGATCTCACTGCTGCCTATTTTAAGTTCATTACTTGGGCTTAAGGACAAACCATTTTGTGCACTTACTTTAGCAGTTGGCTGTTGCAGTTCAGTGGACCACAAAAATAAAGACCACAAACACAACACTACACCACTAGGCCGACCAACAGCAGATGCTCAGTGTGACCTTGGTAAGTTTTAAAAGTCACCAAGGGATCACTAAGGAAATAACCCTTGAGAATTCTTGATTGAGCAATTTCTGTCTGGGACTCTTGTATGATACGACATCAGAGCTTTTAGACTCTAACAATCACAGACCTTGAATGTCTCTAGGGACAGAGCATCCAGCACATCTCTGGGCAACATGTTCCAGCACTGGCACTGTTAGGCAACATAAAAGAAGTGGAATTCAGGGAGTGGGAGTGGAAAAGGGAACACTTCTGCAGACGTCTCGTCCCACTAGAAGAGCTACCAGAAGGAATAACCAGGGTGAGGCCAGGCAAAAACAGGGCTTAAAGTGACTTGCTGGCAAGTCCTTTGTTATAACAGACCACTGTGTCTGCAGCCCTGCAGCCTCCAACACTGATCAAGCTGGAAAACATTATCAATAAAAGAATTTTCAGCATAAGAATACATTACAATTTATTCAAGCAAAATATGTCACTTAATGTATTGTTCTGTGAAGATTATCACAGCCTGACAGGAACTATTTCAATGTTACTTCTAAGCATTTCTTGATAAGCAGACAGAAAAAACACTTGAAGCACGTAATCCACATCTTTTTCCGCAGCAATTCTGCTTGTTTTGTTTTGTTTTGTTTTACTTTTATATTTGATTACACACAGCTGATTTCTTCTATTATGGAGCAAAGGCAACTGCTCTTGCTTCACAATTACAATTTCAAATGATTTTCTGCTATGTACTCAATACTCAGCCTTTTCCATTCTCTTGAAAAGCATTTCTTCTATCATCAAACAAGTCCTCAACTCCCAGTATATTAAAAAAATAAATAAAAAAATAAAAATTCTTTTCCACGTGAACAGCAAAATAATTTCAAATGATTATGTAACTGAGACTGTAAATCATTTTTAATTGATTATCATGATCACTCAATGAATCTTCCCTAAAACTAAATGCAGAACTGGGGCACAGACTTATTTGAATTGATTAGTACACGTGTATCTGCACATTTTCTTTAGAAGTATTTATAGTGCATATTTACATTTCTCCATGTATTGGCTTGGAGCAGAACTGGGTTATTTACACCAGCAAAAAAAAAATCATAATGTCCCTGCAAGCAACACATATTTGATTAATGACTGAAATTTTACAAATTGAGGCAAATGAATCTTCAAAACTATGTTTTTAAAAAATATGTTTTAAATTACAGTGCTGATAAATGCGATCTAAAGCAAAGTCTGATAGCCTGCCACTTCTTTTCAAACTGTCACAGTAAGGAGTTTTGAAACATAATTAGTAGCATTGACTTAAAGTTGATTTTCATAAGGGTAAACCCCACTTACATAAAAGTTGGAGTTGATTTTACCATGAGCCTCTTCATATTTTCAAGCTTCTATGTGATAACAAATTCCTAAAACAGATCCTCATTTTCTAGTTGAAAGTGAAAGGTCACAAAAATATTAGTTAATAATAATAAGTTGTCTACTTTTTCACAGCACAAAACCTGACACTAGAACTACTCTCCATCTGAAATTTGTGCTAAAGATCTGACTAAGCACTTTCAATCCTTGAAGAAATATAGCTTGAATTAGGTTCAAGACAGAGGTTGAATAAAAACATAGTTTTTGCTATTTACTTTTTGTTTTATCTAAGCCTAATCTAAATGTTTTGATGCCTGTACTCTTGTACTCTGTACTTTTACACTTGGGGTTAGATCGTCACAGGCCTTTTTAATCTTTCCTACTGGTTGTAGCAGTATTCATGCAATCCGAAGGATGAAAACACACTCCACTGAAGAAGAGCTTCACAGATGTGTGTTCACCTCTGTGTTCAGTGCTAAAATGCCCACTCCTACTGTCTCTGAAATGTTTTCCCTCATCATTATCCCATTCATTTCTGATTCAAAAATTCCAGTCTGTGATACACAAGAGACATCAACAAAAGTGCTGTGATTACAGCTTTAGAAACAACATGGAAAGTACTTCTACGTCTGTGCTAAATATCTGGATAATAGGATGTGTCCTTCATTTTTCTTGATTCAATTCAGCATTGCCTGGATGGATGCGAAGGACAATTAAAGTACATCAGTACAGTGGGGAAGAAGGTGGGAAGTATGGGTAAGCCACAACCACTTGCTGCTCTGGATCTGGGGCAGTGCCACTGAATGGCTTCCTTGGTACAGGACAAATTATAAATACCTCCTCCCTCAGTTTTCCAGTATTTGATATTTCCTTTGTTCTCCCACTGTCTACACAAACATCTAGTAGCTGATAAATGTAAAATTCTCTGCTTTGTTCCATTTTCTAGTCATTCAGGAAGAGAAAATAGACTGGCAGAAACATTAGTTGGCTGATGATTTCCTTTTCTGTGGCTCTAGAAAAAGAAACCATAATTCTATTCACCCTAAACTTTGTTCCTAGAAGGAAAGCATGGTAAGGGAAACCAAGTTATTAAAGCCTCTGTATATAGTAATCTTCCACTGGCAGTGAGTGTCTACATTAAAATGTTGCCGTTGTTTACATTAAAAAGACTTGCTTTGCAAACACAATTTGTAGAACAGCTCTGTTCTCTATCATGTATTTTGTCTTGTCTGGGACTCGATTTGCTTTTAATTCAGTAGATCTTGGCTACATAACCCCACCTGTAGTTTCAATCAGTGGTTACAAATATTACAATTAGCTGCTGTGGAAATGATTATGTTGTTACAAACAGAGGATTAGAGCTTCATGTGAGGAAAAATCATCAAGAGCAAATGAATGCTTGTGAAAAAAAAATAATCTGGGGCTCATGCTAAGATTCATAATAATGAAATAGAAAGCCAGTAGTAGTAATGAAGGAAACATATATATATAATTACTTGTCCTTAATGCAATTTTCTCCCAAAGTTTATTAAAATCCATTGGTTGTCAAATGTCTCTTCTCACATGAAGATTTAAACTGATTAAAATACACAGTGTCCGGGGGATTAAATCTTTATCCCATGACAAAGTTCCTCTCAGTGGAAGCAAAAATCACTGAATTATGAAATTCTAAGAAAAGGATTTATTTTGAAAAGGAAATAACAGCAGTGCAAGAAATACAGGACTGTTCCTACTCTGACTTAGAGCTCCCACCTAGAAACAGTGTCAGAACTACTCATCCTGAAAAACAGCAGTTTCCAAAGTTTTCTAGATTCAAACCCTATTTTTGTAGGACTAACAGCCCTGCATATTGACACAAATTCACTCAGGTAGCAACCATGACCCATCTCTGGCATTGTGCTCCTTGATGTCACTTCAGAAGTGAATAATCCATTCTCCTGTAAAGTCAATTTTGAGTGACTCCTAAAAACTATTTTGATATAATTGATGGTTTGAAAGCATTCTAATTAAATGAAATACATTTTCTAAAAGTATTAATCTTCAAGACAGCCTGTCTTGTGCCTGGGTCAATGAAATTCTGTTAAAGCATTAACAGAATTGCAGGAAATTCACTTGGTCATGCTTAAGGCCAGTTGTACAGGCAAAGGTGATTGTTATCTCTTGCAGACACTTAACAGCAAAATGTTTGGTTCAGTAATGCATTCTACATTCTCAGTTTTGATGACATGAACAGAGAAGCTTGATAATACTTTTCAATATTTTCTTTACAGTCCCACATTTAGTGCTAACTCTGGACCTCAGTGGGAACATTTTTGTCTCATAACAGACAGGGGATCTTTTCCAGATCAAGATGGACAACAGGTATTTCTAGTCTCTTGATCTGTAAACTTTTGTCAAATGCTGTACAAAACCAATGTATTTGTTGGGACAGCATGTTTAGATTTATTTTTCAGTGGGACAATAAATCATCTGACCCAAAACATAAGTAAATTACAACACATTTAAGCTAAATATAAATATTTTATTGGAACGACCAAGGCTTCCCCATGTGTTTGAGTATAATGGCATTGAATATTTATTAATAAATAGGCAACACTTTGGACTATTTTGTATCAGTATATATTAGTACACACTTGGAGGGATTTTCAACCATATTTTGGAATTGCTTTTACTGTGCTTCAGCCCTGTTTTATTAAGTCCGTCAGATTATTTACATTCTTACTACCTGTTGGCTCACATCTGTAAGAAGCAAGGTAGGCATACTTTTAACATAAGAATATATTCATTTTTCTTGACAGTGTTCAAATTTGTCTTCTAATTTGTTATATGCCAGTGTGTCTAGTTTACCCTTACAGTTAATACAAATAAGCACCGAGATTTACTTGTTCGACCTTCCTTGTGCTTTTCACCTTCCATTTCTGATTGAATGAGTTTGGCAACCTTTTTTTACTGTCTGATAAAGTTTAGTTTAAATGAATCATTGTGCTATTGCAGCCTTATCTTTGGGTGAAACATTGCCTTTTTTGTCATTAGTTAATTAACATTAGATCTTAGACTCTTCTAGGCTACAAAAATGACTTTTCAGCCTCCATTCAGTACTGAAGGTATACATGGTTTCATCCTTTCCTCATACAGTTAAAAAAAAAAAAAACAAAAAAAAAGTCTCTTACCATCTTCATCAATTTAATGTTCCTGTAGAATGCAGGAATCTTTGGATATTTGTATCAGTTTTACAGTCAGTCAGTCTATTCTACATGACTTAAGTGGAAGCTGCTAACCACATCAAGAGCTCCAGTGCTAGCTGTTGTTAGAAAGACTACTTCCTGAATCTCTCTCTACCTTTTGCTTACATCCATTGCTTGTAGAGGCAGACTGAAGTGCTGTTTAAAACTCATACATTTCTGGGGAGTTTCAACACTCATGAAGCTTTCAGCTGCCCATTTTTTCACTTCAGATACTTTCTTTGTTGTTCCTTTCCTTCTGGTATCATGCAACATCTATTAATCATTTGTTGCCTCACTACTGTTTTGCACTATCACTGCTTATAACTGTGTTCAAATCAGCAAGGCAAGCCTGAACAACCCAGACAGAACCTAGGATGTGTCTTCTTCCTACCTGCATGCCAAAACTTGAGTCATCTTTGATCTGATCAAGTCTCTTCAGTCCTGTGTTCATCCCTTGGAAAGGAAAATTAGTCCCTGACCAGAGTATAAGAGCAGAGTTAGCATATAATTTTCCCTGAGGTCATTGCCAAGCCTTCAAACTATTTTGCAGCACAAGTAATTCCTGAGCCAGACATGACTCCTATTTATATTTAGAAATCCCTTGAGAATTTGTTTTCCACGACCTTCACCAGCTTTCCTTGGGATCCATGTAGACTTAAATAATTGCAACATCTTCTGGCAAGGAGTGGCACAGCTAAATCACACGCGGCAGACTGCTAAACTCACCTACATCTTAGCTTTACTGTGTCCTTTCCTACGCAGTACTTCTGTCAGGGAAGATGCAGTAAGCAACCAGTCCTACTCCCTGACAGTACAAATTCCTTCACATCGGTGCTGTGGCCTGCTCATCATTTTCAGATGGAAGCTTCTTCTCGTATTAGGCATTTGTCACATTTTGGTAATCTTGTCGAGAAGCCCTCCAGCTCAATCAGGAAAAGAAGCCCTGAGAAACAGCAGTATAAGCAGCATAAGAGGACAACACCCTTCAGAAATACGTATCCATTATGAGTTCAGGTTTGAACAAGACTTCTCATGCTCTACAGATGTGTTGATGTCAGCCAAAAACACAGTGCCTTTGCAGTGTGATGATCTTCCATTGATTTCCCTTCCTTTCACTCTACACCTGTATTTAGTTTTTCACTTGTTTTCTTCTGGGATCTATTTTTAATTTTTGTTTGTGTTATGTTGGTTTCAGTTTAGTTTGGTTTAATCTGTAGTTTTTTTTTGCTATTTCTTTGAATACTATTAATTGAAGACTATTAGTAATAAAGACCATTAATACCTGTAGAACTTTAGAACTTAACTGTTTTCATAGGTGTCCCTTTCAGAAGAAGTGAAAATGATGGCTCTAGAGTCTGTCACAGACACAGTAATCTCCCTGGTGTACAATTCAAAATAATTTTTGTATACTATATTTATCTCTTTTTAAAGAGGCATTATAAAAATATTTGTTTGCTCCTACTTGATTAAAACCAAATGTTGTCAGCCATTCAAAGACAAATAGTCAGTCTTTACTGGAATGCTCATCAGAAGCCACTAAGCTATGATTTACCTGCAACTTAGCTATAGCTGCAGCTGTAAAATGACATGGGAAGATGTCTGAAGACGTTGGTAATCAGAGATGTGGAGAATAGAAATGTACTGCAATTATTGGCTGCTGTGTTTGAAAATAGCAATTTTCTATAGCAAGATGGTAAATTCTTCTTGTGTGGATGATGATTAGATGTTAAAATTGAGTTAACTTTCTTGTTCATCATTTAGTATCTTTCTCAAAGCAATCAAATAACTACAATAGAAAACAACAACAAATCAAAAACCCCTACCATTTTGCTATTTACAACTAATTCATAGATGAGTCTCAGTTTTATGAGATTATGAGACTCCGAGCATGCCACAGGAGCCTATACTTTTGTAAACCAGTTCTATATCTTTTAGTTCTGCTGGTGTTGTTATCTGCAGGTTGCCCTAGGAGTCCGTTGAACAAATTATACTAATTGCATTTATCCTTCAAAATTAGATTTACTGTCTTTCTAAGCTGTTTTCTGGAACTACTTGTCATTGCAAACCTGAAATTGACCCTCAAAGTGCATTTTATAGCATCTTTCACAGAGATTTTGAAATACTTTATAAATATTAAATCATAAGCTAATTCCAAACACTTGAAGAAGCTGAACTGTATTCATGAGCAACTCTTTCTCCCAACTTCTACTGCATAAATCAGAAAACCAAATATGATGTAGTAGACCACACAAGACATGAGCTTCAAATAAGAACTTTAGCATTCTGCCTCTGAACATAGCTGCAGGAAGAATGTAAATCAACACTGCGTTAAGACAGGCATTCTCCCTGATGTCAGATCCTTATGAGAGTTTGGGTGATTAAATGCTATGACTTGCAGCCTTTATTCCAGAAGTCAGTGCTCACGAGAGTTGTATCAGGTGACAGGCGGAGTGTTGAACAGGGATGGTGGTAACTGCAGAGCACTGAATACACTCGCTATCAGTTTTCCTTGGAGTTTGCCAGTCGAGCATGCAACCTGCCTACCATAGCATGTAAAATCTAGGGAGATCAGAGCACAAGGTGGTATTGCTGGAGGCAATAAAGGGAAGGCTGAGTTTTTGTCATGTCTTTGAAAGGTTACTCAAAACCGATTTGTCACAAACATAATCCTGCAGTTTGCAGTTACTGAATATGAAAACTGAAAAAACACCTTGGATTGTATCTTTCTATCATCAAATTCTTCATTTCTTTTTAATTAAAAAAAAAAAAAAAA
>PPHD01015650.1:0-15980 GCA_002909625.1 Bambusicola thoracicus
TTTATACTTAAAAAGACATATTATGATTTTACCTCCAGATTAGTCAATGTCATTTCTCGAAAGACGTAAGCAGGATTTCCTTCTTCTGAATGGCAGGTAATCTGGAAATTTCCATACGATGAGCTTCCTGATGGCTCTGGCCAGTACTGATGGCATTTAACCTAAAGCCAACACACATTTAAAGATGTTCGTGTTTAAATTCAGATTATTTTCATTCCTGACAGTTCCTTATACCATTGTTCAGTAAAAAACATTTTGATAATTGTGTCACTACTATTGATTTACTTACCAAACAGACTACACTATTTAATTATTGCATATAAAATAAGTTATCATGGAGATCTCCTGCTCCTCTTTAAAAGGATACATGAACCAGCTATTGACCTTAGAGTAATTGTGGATGGATGCCTTTCCCTTTCATTACATCTTTATTTTTTTTTTTAACGTATCACTAACATATCTCATCTTAACACTTGAGTGACAAAGATGCTGCTTTATAAATATTTCTGACCTCTAAAAACCTCATCCAATCTTAAAATCTTCTCAAACCATATTTATATGGGAAAAGAACACACGAAAAAAAAGAAAGTAAGCAACAAAAACGTTGTTGCAGGAAGTATGGGGATGCAGACAGGGGACTTCAAAGATTTTTGAAAAAACCCTTAAACATGAATGAAAAGTTCAAAAACTAAGATTTTTAGATAAATTGCTTAACTGCTGAACTTGAGAGGTCATTTCAGCTCAAGTGTAGTTTTGTTTTTCCAACCCACCTGGCGATTCTTTAAGAGCAGCCAGATTTGCAGACTTCCTGCTCCACTGAGACATCCCGGCATGCAGTGGGATAGTGATGTCAGAAGCCTCATGATCAGCTTTAGAGCAGGGAGTCTGCCTATGGGTATAAGACAGATAAGTCCTTTTATTTCATTATTTAGCAGCTCTCTGAAGAGCTCCACAAATATCATTATTGAGGGGAGGGGGAACCTCAGAGAACTGCTACTGCAAGTCTGTTCTTAGCAGATCTGCAAAGAAAACTCAAATTAAAAGGACACTTGTACTGAAATTCCCTCTAATCATGTTCATTTGGGAGCAGGCAGCACTATGCTAACATTGAGTCACTGAAAAACGGCTCAAAAACACTGCAACTCCCATCCAATTACTTTGATTGCATTTAGAGGCCTTATCTCCCAGAAAATATATAGCTATTAATAAGTTAGGATATATACAGGCAGCTCAACTACCATCTGAGCTGATCAGAACACCCACAACCTTCCGTAAATCCACCTTCAAAAGAAATGCTATACTATGAGAAATTCCACTGAACTTTTACTCTAGTCTGTCAATTTCTGTCCACGCACAACCATTCAGTGCTACTGTGAATGCAACAGACTATAAACCTGCTAACTTTAGAATTGTACTCTGTGAATCACTATGTTTTATTGTTTTGTTCATCTCCTAGAGATGAGCAAAACAGTTCATCTCTTCGAGACAAAGCTGTGTAACAAAGGAGACTACGACAAAAAAGCTATAGCTTTAAAAAACAAAATAGAAAAAACATGGGGTTTTTTACAGAAGCATTTGTAATTATTTCTAGTAATCTGTAACTCTACACCTTCCACCTTTTTTTTTTTAAATGAAAAAGACTTGAAGGACAACGAATCCTTTGCACAAGTAAACAGATGTTCAACTCTTCTCAATTTATGAAATTTTATTTAATTTCAACCTTATTAAGGATACCCCTAAGCACAGCCATTCAGACGTGCTCTCAACAGCACAGAGCTCCATTGGGCTGTATTAAAATTCATCTCTACATATGAAAGAATTAATTACAAAAACTGTTGACATTTCTTAGTTTCCTCATTCAAGGATGAGAGAAAAAGCCCATTTTGACAACAGAGTCAAAGCAGTAAGTAAAAAATATTTTAAGAAATACTTGGACTTCAGCACGTCTCAGCACCAAACAAAGTTTTCATTAAGCTATTTTAATGACATCAAAAGGTTTAAAATGTAAGATTAATCATCACAACACTATTAAAAATGCACTGCCCTTATGAAAAGGGTTGTAGTACATTGTAATATTATCTTCCACTAATCTTTTAAAGGGCAATCATCAACAGATTTTTATTATGCAAGTGGTATTTAAAAGAATCTTTTACTTACCCTGCCCCGTTCAACTTGCGTTGTTAACATTACAACCATAGATGAGCCTTGTTCCCAGGTCATCTGCCAAAAATCAGGACAGGTGTTCGGCAATGGACCTTGACAGGCAATGTACTGGTTTATTATTGTGGAAGAAGGGATTTCCATCTAAGAGAAGATAGAATTATTGTTTTAATTCTTGCATTTGCCATGAGAATGAATGTCTGTCAGGCAACAGTGTTCAGTGACTGACGCATTAAAAGAAGCATCACTACATGAAATATATTTATTTTTAAGCTAGCCATTTTAAAGAATATTTATCAACTGGAAGTGTTTCACACTCAAAATTAATGCAAGGAACCATACACATTTCTGGGAGCATGTAAGTAAATTGCTTGACAGTTAATGGTTGAAAATTAAAAGGTAAGAAAGTGACTGACCAGTTTGCAAATAATTCAGGTGCAAACATAATTCTTTGACCTTCTGACAGTTTTTAAACAGTGATTTTGGAATTTAACATCTGGTTTTTTTGGTGGTGGTGGTGGTTTGTTTGTTTTTTTATTACAGGAAGCAAAGTGAAGTAGCAGTACTTTTTTGTTGCTACTGACAATAATAAATAAATGTTAATGTGTGCTTCTAGATTAGACTTTTCTGGTGTTGATCACTACTGCCTCATTAGCAATCCATTAAGAACACATTACTTCAATAGACAGCTACTTTCTCTGAGGGTTTTTTTGCATGTTTATTTTGATTCAGAAAGTACTTGCCACAAAGCATTAGTAAATAAGTAAACCTACAGTACCTTTCAAACCATCCGATTACTGGTTTATTATTCTAGCCTGAGCTAGATTTACAGAAACGTTATTCATTTTATTAAAGTTCTCCACTGAAAAATTGAACATTACTTTATGTCAGAAGCAATTTTTAGAAGCATTACTCACATTTATATAATTTGCATTGATGTAATCTTCATTACTTTTTAAAATAACCCGTGTAGCATCATCTGAAAAAAATTTTTAGAGAAACGTTACTTATTTACTAACTGCAGTGAAATACTTTTAGAACACAAACACACAAATACTTACAAGGCGAAATGTCTCTGTATCTATTTTTGGAAATGTTTTGAGGTAATCTGGCACAAGACATTGTCATTCCAGGCTTTTTCCTATACAGTTGCTGAAGACAAAAAGAAAGAAAAAAGATGAGATCATAAGAGATGCAAAATACCTGTCAGTATGTGCCTTGAAATACTTTTCAGAACATAAATTATTGAACAAAGACAGCTTTAGGAAACATGGAAATATTTTTTTCAAAACAAAGCGCTATGAATTATTCTATGGGATCATTTCACCACATGTATGCATTTCTTGACTCAAAGATGTACACTGAATCCATTTATAGAACGCTGTTCTGCAAAACTGTAACTTCCACTGGAGGAGCTTCCTTTCTAAACCTATGCAACCTAATATATGAGGCACGTATATTGCAAAATGGAGGTCCCATTCTAGGTGTAAGAAGTACATGCTACCAAAAGCCTCAAGGAGTAACATTTTATCAATACACATTGTAATACATAAGTTTAGGTCTCTGCTAAGGAATTCACGCTGCTGTGTTTTATAAACCTAACTCTTCCTGCTTTTAGTCATATGACCTCATGCATTAAAGAAGATAGTATAGTATCAAAGCACAAGTTAGTGTTCAAGAAAAACTGCAAGTATCAGTGCCTTGGGAGACCACAGAAAGGGCACTGCTCTTTACAAATATGTCAAAAATTAACTGCTTATAAAGACTTCTGTTACACATAAGATTAGGGCTGTATTTTCCATTGCTAATTTTATATTTGCTCATTGAAACTGTCCATTAAATCTCAAAAGTTCAGCTGCCACAGCCTCCACATAGACTTTGGAAGGAATGAAGGTCTGAGTATGGAACAGGAGTTTTGATATGCGTTTTTCAGTCTTCATCCCTGTAGAAGTATTATATAAGCACCAGTCCCCGACAGTCATAGAAAGATGCAAGCAATCAATCAAGATATTAAAACTGAAGCAATTTCGTAGAAGTGGATCAGTTATTCTATGCTGCAACTCTGCTGTGTTTCTCAACAAGGCTTGATTTTTAATTTTTCTTTCACTGAGAGCGTTAAATCAAATATTTTCCAAACAGATGCTGACTATACTGGAATTTGAGTGAGATTTTCTCTGTTTAAAATGATTACTATCCAAAGGACTTGGAACTTACACACAGCTAGTTACAGGTAATGCAGTACTCACATCAAATTGAGCTAAAACTGTTCCAGTGATAAGCCCCTCTGCTAGCTGAATCATGGATTCCCTCAGAGCATTATCATCTTGATGGACACCATCAAGTGGAGATTTCTCAGGGATGTACTGGAAGTCAGGTTCACTTTCCAGTTTCTCTTCCACAACATCATAGACAGCTGTAACAAATAAAAGTTATGGAGGTTTTAGATGTGTTTAAATAAAATTATAATACAATTAAAATTTGGTCATTTAATTAATTAAAATAGACATATTTCTCCCGTAGAAAAATTTGCATTTATTAACACACTGATTGTGTGGCTCTACTGACAACTACTACCCAGGCCATAACTATTTTGTGGTTTAATTGTCCTGTTAAGTAGAAGTACTTCATTGACAGATGAAATTTTGACCAAACCTCCTGCTACCATATCTGGTGCATTCCTTAATCCCAGGTGCACACATTACACCCCTATAGTTATTACAGTTGTATTTAAATTTTTTCAGTTTGAACGATTTATTCTTTCAGGCTTCGGTAATTAGGGCAAGACATGTAGATCATCACCAGAAAAAATGGCACTGCTACATGCCATAATAACACCATCAATGCTACACGCTTGCTCTGTCTTTAAACAAATTGAAAAACAATATGAATTATCTACCATACATAACGAACATATGCTGTCAGAAAGCTTCTTTTTAACCAAAATCACATGACCTTGAAGTAGAGATCTGGAAACTCCTCACTTCTACAACTTGAGTGTTTTTATCCGGAATACAAAGATAACCAACATAAGAGGATACTGATTTAATAAGCTGGTAAACAAAACTAATGATTTTATCTGAAAAAGTAAACATACAAAAACTGCAAGAAAACTTGCAGGCAGAACAGGAGCACACCTAACTGAGAAGCATTAATCAGTGAATACAGGAAAAATTGTTTATGAGGTTATATTACATACTCATCTAATTTCAATTATTCTGATTAGCATCATTATTTTTCATTTTGCCTTTCTTGTGCAATTGTATTATAACTGGAATGCAGAGTAGAATTAAACCCAGTGAGCACCTGCTGGCAACACTTCAAGAGTGTATGTCATGAATACGTTGCACAAGCTATTAATTTAGACTGCATCTTTAGCGCTTTCTTCTATTAAGTCTCACCAAGTAGAAATCTAACCAGTTGTTCTGAATTGTTTTAAGAACATATGGAATAATCTTGCATATATGGAACTCCAGAGCCATTCAAACACTGGGTTATTGTGGTTTTGTTTTTCTTTTTTCCTCAAGGGAATAACGGGTAGCCTCAGAAACCACATTCAATATGCATATAGTTTCTTGGACATCAATGACAGTGACAGTAGGATTTAAATTAGCTATACCTAGTTATACACAGCTCCTCAGAGTATGGGAGCAATTAAAATTTGTACAGTAGGTTGTGTTGCAGTTCATTGACAAGGGAAATGAGTTCTAAGAGATAAGCTTTCTATCTTAGGACACAAAATGAAGATCAGCAAATTAAGACAAGGTGCCTTTTTTTGTTTGCTTTAGGTACAAATCACTCACCATTGGGTCGAACGAGGAGCACAAGTTCCCCTGAGTGCCTCTCACAGCTAGCTTTAATAAACATAACAACTTGATCATGGGTATGTTCTGCTATATCCCTGCCATTGATCAGTACAACCTGGTCTCCTTCATTCAAACGAGGGACACAAAGATCAGCCTGCAATGTCAAAAAAAATAAAAGCATGTAAAATAAGCTGTTTTCAAGTTATCACCTTAAAATAGCAACTTTATCTATATTCATCTAACTTGAATCCTACAGCCAAGTTGCTATGGTTGCTGTATTGTATTCAGAAGATAAATCTGAGTGTTGCACAATACATGAGACGGTGCCATTCATTTGAACAAATTGATTTCTCACTGGGAAGAAACTGCCATTTTAACATATCTTCAGCAGCTGTTACTCTGCTCCTCCCATTAAAGAAGAAGGCCTGGTCGAGCTTCCCTATCTGAATTTCATACAGGCAACCAATAAAGCAGGATATTCTCATCTTAGAAGAATAAATTGCTCAAATCAATTTCATAGGCTTAAGTGCTTCAGTTATGAAATACTACAGTTGTAATGACAAAACTGAGGCAATGACCGAAGACAATGCACAAGTCTAAACAATTCCAGACAGACAAGCAAACTAGTAACAATAATAATATCACAGTTTTACCATGAAATGTAAGAACATATTTTTTACATGTTAGCAAAGAGATGGTCTACTCTGCTGGAAAAGGCATAAGCAGAGCTGACTTCAATCAGCTGAATACCAGGTCAGTATTTCTGGCAATCAACTGACAGAACATTGTGCGTACTTTGAAGACACTGCTGATGGGCACCAAACACCAGTAAGAAGTCAGACCCCATGAATGATTCAATGATGCACAATTTTAAGCAAAGTCTTGGTTTTATTCAGCTCTTTCACAGTAATAAGAGGTTTTTTGTGTTTGCTGTTCTAGTTATTTTTAACAGAAAAGTCCACGTGTAATTTCTATGGAATTATATTAATGCCTATACTAAAAATGGGCAGGAGTAGGCATTTTTAGGATGACAGCTCAAGAAGCAATGCATACTGAACATCTGCAGATCCAATTTTCTGGCAGCAAAATAAATAATTTTTCTGAGGATTAAAGAATTTTTATTTTAGTTATTAAATATGTTACATGGACTTAAGAAATAACTACCAGTTTTGAGCACGTACTACAAAGACAGACATAACAACTACTTTGAATTTTGGTAACTTACAGGTGTTCCTGGAGCTACCCTGGACACTATTACTGGCATCTTCTGATCATATCCACCCTTTAAAAACAAATTACATTTTGTCATAAATCATAAAAGTCAGAAAATGAACTTAAGAAATGCAAAAAAAAAAAAAAAAATAGGTGACTGTACCTTTACATTGAAGCCAAACCTTCCATTTTCATCTGGTTTCATTCTGATCATAACAAGATTGTCGTGGGGAACACCACCATTGGGCTAGTAAAAGTAAACAACATATATATGTATTACTATGTTCTGTGTTCAAAGTTAGCACAGTCTTTGAGGATACTGTATAGAATTATTTTTTCTATTTTTCATAAAGTAATTGTTATTGGATACTTGAGAAAACATCACATAACACAAACATCTTGCTTGAGTTTTGCATAGAAGGAAAAAAAATTATATACCCGAAATCTTGGACACAATTAAATTACAAGTGTGTTCTGTCAAAGCAAACTCAAATAAGAAACCATACTACAACAGACAAACAGGCTTCAAACAGCCCTAAGAAAAACAAATTATTAAGCGGAAATATTTTAAATTCATTTTACTTAAGACTGCAGAGAAAAGCCTGCAGTAAAAATGTGATATATTATTATAAAAATGAGAGAAGAAAATTAATGTCTTTTTTCCCCCCCTAAGAATGGCAACATGATGGTAGTAAGCAGGAATTGGTTCAGCAACAGAATCTTGGTCCTGTATCCTGCCCTATTTTCTCCTCAGTGCAGCATTAGTTTTGTCAAGCTCTGACAATTTGAGTAGGTTTTTTGGTTATTTTATCAGAAAAACCTTGTCATGGAATCCACCAATATACTGGGGATAGTACTTCTATAATCTGGCAAAATCAAATTATTGTCATTGAAATGATTCTTAGTTTGTTCCACATAACTATTTATTTCACAAGCTGACTACCACCCACTATTTTTAATAATACTTCACATCCAAACCATAAAGACATAAGCTTCATTGACATTGTCAATGGTACCAGCTACACAAAGTGTAAGATTCATATCCAGGAAGGAACAAAAACATCTATTTATTAAAGGAAAGCAAGTATTCCTAAATGGTATGTAAGTTCAAAACAACAACAACAGAAAAAGCCAACTTGGTTTCACACATTTTGTGCTTTTGATTAAAGTAAAACCACCCCACACCTTCCCCTAACACATACATAACAATGACAAGATAGAAATTTGGGGAAGAGAGGAAAGTAACAGCCTAAGATAAGATAAGATGTTGATGAGAAGGTTATTGTTCATTCTGCACAAGAACCGAGGTGTGGCAAGATTTGTATCATTCCATTCCTCAGATTAAAAAAAAAGTATAATGACTCCCCACTTTAACAAGCAATTTTGTGAAGCATTTTATAATGAAAAATCCAGAGAGAACACTCCATATCATCATCAATTTGTCTGACTGAAGAGACTCCTGACCACACCTGTTTTCAAATATGTCTGCACATTCTCAGACTGAATGCTAAGGACTGCTGGTGGAACAAAAAGCTGTCATTTCCATACCTGTCCTGCTAATGTAGGGCTCTCCCTATTTAAATAGGCAAAGGAAATCTGACAGCTTAATGAAGTCAAAATGGTGAGGTTTATCTTTGAAATATTTGAGATGGAGCAACAGAAGAGACTTCAGTGGTACAGGAACCTGAAGTACGTTCTGGCCGGAAAAAAACCCACACTCTAAAGCCTAACTTTCTAATTTTACAAAATGCAAGAGTTGTGCCGTGTTCCTCCTTCTCTAGGACCCAAAATACAAAGCAGTCAGCAGACCAAATTATATCTTCAATGACAACAGCGTGCTGCCTTAAGAAGGGCAGCAGGAATGTAACTCATTGGACCTTAGCAAACAATCACAGTGACAAGGCATATGGAAAAAGCAATCTCATTCTGCAAAACCAACAGTTGTGTGAGAACTAAAGGGAGTTCCAAAAAAACACTACTGCAAGTTATTTTTGTCGATTTGGTAGAGATAACTGAATACTGGATGACTTGATGAGTAGTTGTTTTTCAAAACAGAACTTCACTATGACTCAGGTAAGCATGGGAAGAAGATAAAAGCTGAAAGAAACTATTTCGTGATTTAAAGCAAACTTCTCATGACATTCCAAAAGCGCTCATAATTTTAAAGTTTCGCCTCTGTGTGTTTTATTAAAACTCCAGATACGAAATTAAGTATGGATTTTATGGGAATTTGAACTTTCTAACAAGACCTGAGAGTACATCCTAGGATTAGAGTTCAAAATACAATTGAAAACAAACTGAAAACATTTCTAAATTATCAATTTTGAGAGCTGGCATAATTGTGAATGTGTAAGGTTGGTACATCTGAATGCTAAACAGTTTTCCCATACTGCAAAACGTTTCTTGTTCCATAGCAGTATAAAACCAAGAGCTACTTGAAAACTTGTGTTAGGAAAAAAAGTATTCAAAAAAATCCCAGAAATGGTTAGACAGACAATAACCAACTGACCATCTTAGTCATCTAGCATGTGCTCAAGTAAGAAAAAAACGAACATTTGCTTAGATCTTCACATTCCTTGCCCTTAGTGCCATGGTAATCTATTACTTTTTTGCAAATCCTGATCAGAAATGCTACCACAGATTCAGAAATCCTCTCCTAACAAAACTACTCTAGAAGCTAGTAGGAAGTTTCAGTGCCAGCTTTTTGATGAAAGCTAGACTAAATAATCTTTCAGACTAGCAGTGGTTAACTTCAGTGTCTTCTTTAAAACTGACAGCAACATCTCAAATAAATAAAATAGTAGAAGCATTTATAAGTAGAGAAAATTTGAGCATTATAATAAAAACTAAAATGTTTTGCATACCCATCCCAACGCAGTCATTTTGTGACAACAGAAAAAGGGCTACTTCAGCAGGTAAAAAATGGTAGCAGCTAGCAAAGAGATGGTACATAAAATGGGGGTTGGAACTCTTCCAACCCAAGCCATTCTTCAACTCTATGAAATGCTGCAATGTAATGCACAAATGTGGCACATCCCTGAAATCAGGATCAAGCTTACAAGGAATAGAATCATTCAGATAAGAAGCAGAATAATTAAACTGGATCTAAAAAAAAAAAAACTTACTGTGGACTTTTCAGGAGATGCGGGAACATCAAATGTTTCATTGATGTGGTTGTCCAGTTCTTGCTGTGAGTGTGAATGATGAATTTGGTTCCAACTGTTCTTTTTAAATTGTTTGGGTGGTAATGCAGGAGGCTGCCCATCTATAGGAGTTTCTTGAGATCTAAACACCGAAATACAAAAAGTATGAAGTGGAACAATTATTAGATACCGACAGTGCTTTAAGGATTCCAAGTAAACTAAATAAACTGCTTGGAGAAACTACGAGTTGGAGACCTGAAAACATGTATATGTTTTTAGAATCTCAAAAATTTGCTGCTGTAGTAGAATAGATTGGAAGTGTGGGTTTGGCAACGTTAGTGATTTTTTTCTTGAAAAGCAACTGTAAGCAACTGAAGCAGTAAGTTTCACTTTTACGTGGCTGTTGTTTGTTTGGTTTTGTTTTTTTTTAAACACCTAAGGTTCTAGCACCTTTTGTGTTTACAAACTATAACATTCACTGTATTTATGCTGTCGGCTCCAGCTAAAAAATACATACCTAAAATACATCACACTTAAAGTGGTTTCCCCAATAAGGTTTTGTTTTTGTTTTTTAAACAAATTAATGACTGAAAGTTACATCTTAAAAACAGACAACAGCATTAGAATGAAGTGCTCCCACAATAG
Organism: Bambusicola thoracicus; assembly: GCA_002909625.1. Taxonomy (NCBI): domain Eukaryota; kingdom Metazoa; phylum Chordata; class Aves; order Galliformes; family Phasianidae; genus Bambusicola; species Bambusicola thoracicus. The sequence goes on from PPHD01015650.1 coordinate 10,964, forward strand.
GTTTTGGCCTTTGATCTAGAAATAGGAGTGAAAATTCAAAACAATTCAATTGTCCACCTACAGTTCTTTCAAAAGCTGACTAGAATCAACAGCGTTAAGTTTTTCAATTCAAAATTACATACACACACACACATTTCGTGGGATATTTGGTTTTATTCCTCTTTTAAAAACATTTCCCTTTAAAACATGCGCAGTATTTTAATATTTGTAATAGCATTTGTAGCATGCATTTGTCAGTGAGTTTTAAAACCATTACTGAAGATGAAATGGCAGAAACTTCTATTTCTGTTTAGCTCTGCAAGCACTGTACTGTAAATTAACAAAAAAGTGTTTACATGCAATATAGATAATTTCCTTCATAGTCCCTTTGAAATAAAAGCTTAACTATATAATTTGTATTACATAAATATATGATTCATCTTTCATTACATGGCACTGTATGTTTTTAGAGGCTCAAAAGGGCAGTTAGCACATAGCTCCCATTAACCTCATCTGAATGCCAGCTTCTAACTACCAACACGGACGGATACATGCCTTCCTCCCCATAAACCACATTAAAAGATATTATGTAATTTCACTGCTTATGACAACAGCCCACTGATACTAGTGGCAAATTCAAAAACCATGAGGAATGAAGTTATAGGTTACAGCTAAACCTATGAGAATGCTACCACCAAAAGTGGATGCTGCCCTTCTTCCATCTGCTCCTCATGCCCCCTTTCCTGAATTGCTCCAGTGCTCCTTCTTTGGGTCAACCCAGCTTACCAAACAAGCTGGAACAGTGACTTTTTGGATAAGCCTGGATAGCTTGCTGCTGGTTCAACAAGGTGAACTGACTAATCCCCAGCTGGACAGAAGGAATGACACTCCCACAGGCCATACATGGGACACTGCTCCTTCCTTATCAGCAAGCTGTAGGACTGACTCATACCTGAGAGCCCTGTCGTGTGAGGAGTGCTGCCATAGTTACTACCCGGCTTGCTGCACTTAACTGGTAGCAGAGGGAGACTCATTAGAAGAGAGTACAGCATTTCAAGTTGCTGCAAGTAGTAAAACCTAAGGCAGTAATGTATGAAATTCCATGCTGCAGAACACGTCGCTGTGCAATGAAAGAAAGACTCCAGTTACATGTTTTCAAAAGCAAAAATGAAAAATAAGATCAAGATTGTCTCAGAGATTTAAAGTAAGGAATGAACGTCTTTTCCAGGATGAGTGACAATGGAGTGGGATAAGGAACATTTCACTATAAAAAATACATCCATTTTCCATTTCATTTGTTAAAAATTTAAGCTGTTTTTTTTTAGAAAACACGGTTCTTTCGGAAAAAAAAAATCCTAATATTGTGTTAAATGTTTTTGCTTAATTTCAACTTTTAGAAAATAAATGTATTTTGTGACACAAAAAATTCTTGGGGAATTGACTAAAAAGTTGAGTTTTTGTTGTTTTTTTTTCTTCAGAATGATAAGCTTTTCTCAAGACAGTTTATTGGAAAGAGAAAAATATGATTGCCAACATCTGCAAAATGAATTTTTCAAGGCTGCTATAAATTATTTAGACATTCACTTGCAAAGGTCACCCAGAGCTTTTCAGCTGCCCATGTATTTATACATTCAGGTCCGGGAGGCACAGGTTATTCATCCTTTTCAAGACAAGGGCAACATAGTTACATATCTGCCTGAAAACAATTCCTCCCGAGAGTTCTAAACAGAATGAAAAAGGAATGGAAAACCTTTGTAAAGACACAAAAGCATCCAGATAAAAGTAAAAGATAGAATCCTATGTTTGACTAGACGCCCATACGTATGTCAGCAAACACAAATAAATTCCCAAAGAAAATACAAACTTACAGAAACGATTTGAAAAGTTACCCAGATGAGCATTTTAGTAGGAGCAAGACAAGAGCTGTAACGTATTAGCATAATGAATTGTGAGAACTAACAATCAAGCCTTGGGCAAAAACTTCACTGCTTTGTATTTGCCCAGTCAGCTTTGAATCTCCTTATGAATGCTCAGACAATGGCCACGAAAGCAGCCTGCTTGGCAGGCAAAGCAGCTCTCTGTTACTGCATTCATCCATTTACATAATAATAAAATAACCCATAAAACCTCACACTGACAACCTCTGTGTATTTTTATTACAGATATCCGGTCTGACCTTTTAATATATTAAGCAAACACTTCGTACCTATACCCATGAGGTTATTAAACTATATATCATGCACCTTTCAAAGTTAAGGTTATAATTAACTCAGTATGCTATGAGCAGAAAGATCTCAGTTTAGTTCTGAATAACACATGCAGTTGAAGACAAAAAGGCAGAATTAAAGATTGGATTATCTAAGTAAAAATCTCCTAATATGCACTGGATCTCTAATTTCTTCTGCTATATTGACTCCAAATTTCACAAGATGACTACACTGACCGTCAGGCTAGCTCCTCTTTCTTTCTTTTGTATATAAATTTATCTACATAAATGAATTCCCAATAACTTGGCAGATGGACTGCTTGAACCTTCTAAATCAGAAGGGCCAAAATGTTTAAGTAGTCAATTTTTGGACTCTGAAACAATATCATTTCTAACTATATGGGTAACATACATTTCATTACTCTACTACTTCTATTCATAAATATAAAAGCTTTAATCAACACCATCACCTGAAACTTTCAGAAGACTCTTGGAGGATTTGTATTTTGACAGTCAATATCCTTATTCTAAAAAAATAGCTCATGCTAAGTAATTGCAGTGGGAGATTCAGTTCCACTTTTGAACTTCCGAATAGAAAAAGCAATATTCTTTTCTATTAGGGAATAGAAGTGCAAACCATGAAAAAGAACACCCGTAGCTGCATAACTAATTTGCAAAAACACTTCCTCTCTTTTTAAGACTCATTTCTATGGTGACTCGCACAAGAAGTCAGGTATTAAATTAACAAATCCAAAGGACATTCAGGAACACATTCTACAACTTAACTTAGAATAAAGGCATATGAATAAAGGAGCATTTGGGAATTTTGCTTATTTTGCTGTGTAACTCTACCACTCAGGATTTTCCCTTAACTAACTTGATTGTCTTAGAAGGGAATGGATGTGACAGCGTGGCTTCAGTACGGCCAAATTCAAGCATGAAACAAGATTTACAAGTGTTCCAGTTTTTGAGACTCCCTCGTCACACAGGCAGCTTTCAAAATCCCACCAAGAAAAGGCCAATTTCTGGTAGTGGATTAAAATATTTTTTCCACAACAAACAAATGATGATCAAAGTCATAATTATTGCACCTTCTAAAAAAAAAAAATCTTATTTTACAAAACCTTAACAAAATTTTTATTCCATCCCCCTCCCAAAGTTATGCAAAGCTGATGAGAAGGAAGGTATGGTCCAATGAAGGTTCTAAAAGCCCTGAATACGCTCCCAGATTATTTTTTCCTGAGTTGCAGCAATTTTCTTTTATTAAAAATACGTAGTTGTGCATGAGTTGGTTTGTACTTCTTGAATGGTTTTAAAACAATCTGCACAATATCCTTTCTTACAGAGATGATACAAAATGAGAAAGATAAACTTAGAATTATATGCAGATGTAAACATAAGATACAGCAGCAGTGTTCGTATGGTCTACAGTACGCATCTCTCTTCCCCAGCCCACCTCTCCTCCGGCTGCTAGCTTTTTCTGAGTATTTCAAACCTTTGAGCAACTTTGGTTTGTTTGAGAAACGTTCTTTCCCACAAGGTTCCTTTCCTTCAAGTACAGAGTTATTATGAACAACAGCTTTAATTTGTAACTGGGTATAATAATTTTTACTACAAATGAATTTATAGTCAGTTTGATGGCAACTTTTTCATCAAGAAAAGCTGCTGCATGAAAAAAGGAAGATCTGAATTACACTTCTGAGTTTAACATACAATTCTGTATTTTGATCGTTACTGAACGGTGCATATTCAGCTCACCAGGAAAAAGCAGACAACAGCACGATCTTAAAAACAGATATTCTGTAGCAATAGGCAATATAACATCGTATATTATATGCAATGTAACAAAGTACACTGAGACCCTCAGAAGGCTAGGGTACTAAGGCAGCACTTCAACTAACTTGCAGAGCTCAGACTTCCTATGCCTTGACAAAACAAGATTTCCAAACTCACGGGAATTCAAAGCTTGTATCACAGAACAACATACTTCAGATTCTACCAAAACCAACTTTTGCATCCACATCCAAACACTGATGGCCACATTACAGCATTGGCAAACGTATGGCAAGGGGAAAGGTACGACAACCCTCCGTGAGGAATATGTCAGATAGAGGTCTTCACTCCTGAATCATTTCATTTTTCATACGGCTTACACCAACAGTCCCCAACAACAGACACCTTATTATCTGATTTTCTGTCTCTCCACCAACCCAAACATTTAAAATTAAATTCTTTATGGCAAAGATCCATGGCAATCAATAGAACTTACGGTGATGATTCCAGTATTATGCTGTTAGCCTGAGTGGAAGATGGAGATCTGTGGTTCACGAACACTTCACTTGGTGAAGTGTGAACTACATGGTCCACTAAATGTCCAACCGAGGAGGGTCGTAACCGAGCTCCTTCTTGAGTGAAGGCAGAGTTGCGACTAAAAGGGAAAACATAGTAGTATAATGTGAAAATAATTTAATTATTAACCTACACCTCTTACACCAACACAAAAGAATAAAGTTAGGGGAAGCTAGAATAACACTTTTTCTTCTCAGTGTGAGCATACGTTCATATACATAATTCTATGAAATAACTTCATGTTTCAAAGAAAAAACACCAAAACATTTATGTTGTCAGTTAAACATATTATGTTTCATAACTTCCTTTTTGAAAGTGTTTGTTTTTTTTTAATTCTCCTAAATATTACTAAATGGCTCTGAAAGATAATGTTTACAACGAATAGGCTATGGACAGTCCACTCAGTGAGAGTTCATTAAGTTCTTTCATTAAGAGGATCATTTCATCACCCACACTTACTACTAGAAAGAATCATAAGCATTA